>CM024724.1:23884290-23891790 GCA_014182545.1 Eucalyptus globulus
TACCCGAGATGCTCACAATCACGGTTCATCTCCCAACAATTGGACACATGTGGCCGTTTCCCACAACCACTTGTCCAAAATCTCCACTCGCATAATCATCAAATATGTCTCTTTGCGAGGTGCAATGAAAAGAAGCGCCAGAATCAATAAACCATTTATCTGTTGTCATGTCAAACCTTGTAGACAAACACAAGTTATCTAGTAAAGATTTATCGCTAACTACATTAGCACCTTGATTCTCATCTTGCTGCTTCTTTTTGTAGGCTTCACACTGAAACCTCCGGTGTCCGGTTTTGTGACAAAACCAACACTCATCTTTTGCAACTTGTCTCTTATCCCTTGATTGTGATCTGCCACGATCGCTGAAATTTCCTCTACTTTTACTTCTTCCACGATTCTCCACGCAAGTGCCGTTGAAGATGTAGATGCAGAAAAATTATCTCCACCCGAGACTTTCCTTCGCATCTCTTCATCCATGATACTACTCACAGCATCATCAAGAGTTAAATCATCCTTCATGGTGCTCGAAATTCCCGCACCGGCGGTATTGTAGCTTTTTTGAAGAGAACATAAAATAATAAAGCTTGAAGCTTCATATCTAAATTTATGCCTGCGGATTCCAATTGACCCATGACCTGATTTGATGTGGATGGCTTCTCAAAAATATTCATTAGAATATCCATGGTTTCTTTTGCAGTTTTTGCTTTCGCGATGTGATACCCTGTCTTTTTCGTCAACCCTAGACGAATCGCACCTAACGCCTTTCGATCAAGAATTTTCTATCTTGCTTCTGCTGTCGGATCCACTTCCGCCATCTTGGGTTTCCAACCCTCAAGTGGTGCATAGAGATCTTTTTGATAAAGATAATCCTCTATTTGTAGTTTCCACCATCCGAAATCCTCTCCATTGAACTTATCAGTTCTGATTTTATCTTCTGCCATCCTGTTTGCTTTCAATCGAATGTCACCGAAAAACCCTCGATGTTCTCGATTAGCCAACCTAGGCTCTGATACCAGTTGTTACGAAATCGCACGTCGATTCCAGAAAAATAGTGCTCGCAAACAATTCACCAGACATAATATAGTAATAAAAGAGCAGAATCAGATGAACACGCCAGAAAATTTGTTATCGAAGTTCACCCAAACTTGGGCTACGTCTCCGCGCAGAGGCACTCTGCGAATCCACTAGACTTCGAAAAAGTTGGAATACAACGACGATCTTCTCTCAATATCAGGGCACAAAGAGATTCTGAACTATAATCAAGAAAAAACTCACTTTTTTCTTCTCTCTTTTTCTTGCCTCCCTATTTCTTTTTTCAGCGTCTTGACGGCTAGGGTTTTGCCATCGCTAATATATAGGTACCACTTTTAACCTAAAATGAAATCTAATAGAAAAGACAAAAAAAACCCCTAAAAATAAATATTTGGCTTTATCTATAACAGGATGCACTACAGGGAGGCCTGGAGATGATCGGGCAGCAAGGCAGTGGCGTGGAGTTGATTGAACAGGAATGACAAGGCTGCAGTTTCGCTCAGCGAACATTTCGGACTAGAGATCTCGTTGGTATGGCCTCCATAGCTCGCTGGGAGACTGAGGATATTGGAAAGCTTCCGGAAACCTCTGCAGGAGGTCAACCAGGACACCTAGAAGAGCTGCGATCGTGGCTCTCCCAGTGCAGGTGGAAGGTTGATGATGTCGGGGCAGTGATGAAGGCTTGACACGAGATGCGGCACTAGTGTTGCAGCAGTAGTAAGGTCTGGCAAGCAAATATCGTGGAGACCGAATCGTGAATATTGCCCGAAGGATCTGATCAATTGTTCTGGACAATAAACATCAGACGAAAACATGCTTAATTTTGAGTCCAACAAAAAGACTTTTCTCTAACCATTAGACATCTTGAACATCACAAATCGTATAATTTCCTTTTGGGCAAGCAATGATAAGCGAGAATGTAATTACTTCTAAATTGTTTAGTCTCTTCTGAATGATTAATTTTTAACTCAGTTGATGATATGAGTTGAATTTAAATGAGCTTACGTATTGCAAACTTAGGAAGTTATCCGTTAGAAAATAGGCTGTTATTGGCAGGGTTTGATGAATGAGGAACTATGAAAGATAAATCGTTCTTTCAGGAATCCTCGAAGTTAGGCTAGGAGTTCTCTGCCTCTTCTTGAGGCCATGCACGTTAGGGTCAATCACTGAACAAATCCCTTGGTGCCATTTTTGTTGCTCCATGAACTCTGATAGTCCGTTTGAAATTTTAAAGGCAACAATCAGGTTGAAACTCAAGTAATTACATATGGATATGCAAATAAATTGAGATAGGACCGATTTGACAATAAAAATATCAATCGGCAAAACATGATAAGTATTCTCCATTCATGAAATAATTTTCTTCTACCATTCGATGCATGAAATACCTTAATTGTGTTGATTGATTTTCCTTCTTTATATTTTATTGTAAAGTAAAGAGTCATTTCAAGTATTAAATTGTATCACGAATTTGAGCCACGTATGATATGTCAACGATTCTTCGGTTTGCTCAAAATCAGGTGTGCCCATTAATCCAAAGCAAATGTGGATTTACTTGGGCCTGGTTAACGTTGGAGATGGTTCTCCAAGGTTTGACTAAACAAGAGAAATCTGATTAAAAGCTCCACTGGACGCTGCCACTACAGGACAAAATAAGGGGCACACATATTTTATAAATATTTATGTTTATTTTATGGGTTTAGAGAAGTCTCTTTAGGAGAAAGAAACAAAAAGGCAAGGGTTTTGCTTTTATTTCTCTCTCCTGATGAAGCGCACAAGGATTTCCGAGTAAAAGGACGAAAAGCGAAGACAGAAAGGGCACGCACGGTGGCGCCCTCTTCGATCGCATGAGGAGTTTTGAACACGGTAGAATTTGTGTTGCGAATTTTACATCCAATTGAGTGCAAGAAACACTTGAACTTGTGAGCATTGTGATTCTAATTTTCCAGTTAGAGTAGATTATTGGCTATTGACTATTCTTACGGAATAAGTACTAACAATCGGAACAAAATATATGTAAATCTCTCATGTCATTATTTTTTGTTATTTATTTCTTTGGTGATTTCTTATTCATTTGATTACAAAATTTTGTTGATTTTTGCTTTAATTTAATAACATCAACATCAACATCTACATATACATGTACAAGTAAGGAACCATCTCAACATGTATAAATACATGTAAAAAGAAGGAATCTTTTCAACATGTACATATATATTCCCCACTATTCCTCTGATGGATTTTTTGTACACAATATTATATTAGAGAAGGTCGATAAAAGTAAGGAAAAACATGGCATTTAGTTTCATGCGAAAGCTAGGGAGAAAATGGAATATTCAAGATTTCGTCATATTAAGCATTTTGTTTTAGGTCTTTCTCACTTTATTTGCACCCCTTACAAAGAAAACAATGAGCCACTACATAGTTTTCCTCTTATAGTTGGCCTATTTGATTGCTGAGTAAGTAGTTGCATTCATAATTGGACTCATCTCTTATAACCAAGGCAATTCATTCTCTTATGCAATTGAAGTAGATGGAACACTTACAAGCATTTTGGGCCTTATTTCCCTTGCTAATCATTGGTGGTCCAGGCACCATCACTGCCTTCTCTTTGGAGGACAATTTGCTTTGGAGCATCCACGTGCTTAGTTTCATAACGATACTGGTGTTTCTTTCTAAGGTCATAAAGAATGCAAAGAGGTCACTCGCGCTTCATCTATCAAGCTTCTTGAGGTTGAAGGAATCAACACTCTCACGACACAAGTATTTTGATGCATATAATAAATTGGTTAAAGAGCTCAACTTCCTAGGGGATGGTCGTTCTGGTCAAGAAAAATGAGAGCTTGCTAAGAGCATTGTGGTGAAGCATACTTACTACTTTTTTTTTTTTTTTCAAATCTTTGGAGTATTCATTGAAGATCTCATGTTCCCATGTCAACAATGCAAATGAGCCATGAATATTTCTGCATAGTTTCTGCAGTAGATGAATTGAGAGTGCCTTTAATCAAACTCCATTTCATGTATGAGGTGCTTCACACAAAAGCGTGGGCAATACGTACCAAGTGGACCTGCATTTTCTGTTTCATAGCCTTCACTGATTGAGCCATGGCTTTTGTCATTTTCTATTGTATGAACAAGCATTGGTTCCTTCTTACCAAAAAAAAAAAAAAAAAAAGCAAGCATTGGTTCCTCAAACTTAACGTGGGAATTACTTATTTCCTTCCGTTTAGAAGAATTGCTCTTGATGTGATAACTCTATTCATGCTCATTTTCTCTGATTAGACTATTGCCGAAATCAAGTGCTACAATTAATTTCCAAAGATGACTTGAGGAAGACTCGATTCACCACATGTGAAGCAAAGCCTAATGCCATCGTGTGGGAATCCCACAAAGAAGCGGGGTTGTATTCCGATAAGGGACGAACAATAACGCAAGCATTGGACGCAACGGATACCGTGGGAGCGCCATGGAGCTATTTAGGCGGGTCGGACAACGTGGTAAGGATATTAGATCACAAAAAACCACCAAGGGAGCGCACTGAATATGTCAGGAATCCACTGAAGGCGCTGCTAATTGTTCGCAGAAACACCGAGAATCCTGCAAAGAGAGATTTACACATAGCGGTGACACAATGGGTGTTGGCCAAGCGCGACGGAGGGTCTGCAGGGAGTGCTGGAGATGCTCGGGCGGCAAGGCAGTGGCGTTGATTCAATAGGACTGGCAAGGCTGTAGTTTCACTCAACGAACGTCTGGGACTAGAGATCTCATTGGTGTGGCCTTTGTTGCTCGTTGGGAGACTGAGGATACGTCGGAAAGCTGTCGGAAACCTCTGGAGTTCTCCTAGTACACCTGGAAGAGCTACGATCGTGGCTGGACCAGTGCCGGGGGAAGGTTGAGGAAGTCTGGGCAGTGACCAAGGCTTGGCGTGAGATGCGGCAATAGTGTTGCAGCAGCAGTAGGTTTGGCGAGCAAATATTGTGGAAACTGAATTGTGAATATTGTCCGAAGGATCTGATCAGTTGTTCTAGTTGTTCTGGACAATATACATCAGACGAAAACATGCTTAAATTTTGAGTCCAACGAAAGGACTTTTTTCTACCAAATAGACATCTTGAATATCTCAAATTGTACTATTTCCTTTTGGATAAGCAATGATAAACAGAATGTAATTACTTCTAAACTTAATAGTTTCCTCTTGAATGATTTAACTCAACTGATAATATGAGTTGAATTTCAGTTAACTTACGTATCGCGAACTGAGGAAGCTGTCCGTTAAAAAATTGGCTGTCATTAGCTGGATTTGATGAACAAAGAACCGTGAAAGATAAAGCATTCTTTTAAGGAATCCTCGAAGTTTGGTTTGGGAGTTCTCTGCCTCTTCTTGATGTCAGGCCCATTAGGGTCAATCAATGGACAAGCCTCCTGGTGCCATTTTTGTTGCTCTACGAACTCATGACACTCTCTTTGAAATTTTAAATGATAAAACATCAAGATAACTAAAAAGATAAATATTTCTAAATACGAGATACTTTTCTTTTGTCATTTAATACATGAGATATCTTAATTCTGTTTATTGATTTTTCCTCTTTATATTTTATTATACAATAGAGAATCATTTCAAGTGTTAAATTGCATTACGAGTTTGGGCCACATACGAAATCCTACAGTATTTTCTGGTTTGCTCAAAATCAGGGGTGCCCCTGTAATCCAAACCAAAATACCGGTCTGGTTTTTGTTGGAGATAGTTATCCAAGTTTGAACAAGAAAGATAAATCTGAGAAAAAGCTTCACCGGGACCCAGTCACTACAGGACAAAATAAGGGGCACACATGTTTTATAAATATCTATGTTTATTTTATGAGCGGCAGAGAAGTCTTTGTCGGTCAGAGAAAGGGCAAAAAAAAAAAAAGAAAGGTTTTTGCTTTTATTCCTCTCTCTTGCTCTTGCTGAAGTCGCCCGGTGGAGCAAGGACAGAAAGGGCACGCACGGTGACGCCCTCTGCGATCGAACGAAGGAGCTTTGAACGCCGTAGATTTTGTGCTGGGAATTTTACATCTAATTGAGTTCTTTATTTTTAAATACTGTGGATTTAGGCTTAAGTCTTTTGATGCATATAACCAATGGGTTAAAGAACTTAGCATTTTAGGGATAGACATTCCAATGAAGAAGAAGCAAAGCTTCTCAACAGCATTGTAGTGAAGCATGATTAATATATTTTTCAAAAATGAAGCCGATGTATCGTGTCAGATGATAATGTCCTGCAAAATCTAAAATGTGTGCAGCAACGTAAGGACGTGAACACGCATGTAGTTGGAAATAGCAACTGCATTTATCCACCAGACAATGTCTTCCGCCCGGATCGCCTAAAGACTCTGAAGCCTTTATGAGTGCAAGGTCGCAAGTGCCACTCTAATGGCTTCATTTTCTCAAAAAAGAACCAAGCCCCGATTACAAAGTTCAAATTCCGTCAGAGATGGCAGGGCTCATGAAGCTGAAGTGGCTCGATCTCGCCAGCAATTACTTCACTGGTGAGATACTGGAGGTCTGCTCACGGATGGAGAAGATGAACAGGGGAAAAGGAAAATGAAAAGAGAATATTTTTTGGACGAAAATACCTTGATTAGGTCGCCGGAATACGCATAAGAAATGCATCAGTTCACCGGCCAGCGAGTCAAGTCCTCTTTTGAGACTAAATGACTACTTTGAGTACTTATTTGAGACAAACTCCACTTCAGGTCCTTTTTTGAGAAAATGAAGCCATTTCGGGTCCTTATTTGAAATTTTCCCTTGTTTTTATTTATAAACAAGGAAATCATTTAATTTTTTTTACTTTTCTTTTTTTTTTTTTTTCCTTTTTTTTTCCTATTCTTCTCCTTCTTGTGGTGGTTGTCGGATTGACGACTAGCGACCGGCCTGGACGAGGGCCCACGACCTCACCGGAGCGTCGCCGCCCTCGTGAGGCCAACCCTGCGTCGCCGAGCTTTGCCTCCGGCAGTGGGCGAGGCTCGCCCACCCCGCCGAGGCTCCTCGGTCTCACCAAATTTGGTTAGGCCGAGCCTGATGATGCCAAGCCGACCTTGCCTAGGCTAGGCAAGGTCCGCTTGGCCACTAGGGGTTAGGTGAGCCTCATCGATGGCTAGGCGAGCCTCGCTGGGGTTGGGTGAGATTTGATTGGCCATTAGCGGGGCTGGGCAAGCCTCACTGGTGGCCAAGTGAGGCCGAGCCTCGTCGATGGCCAAACTGGCCTTGCCGGGGCTAGGCGAGGTCTGTTTGGCCACCAGCAGGGCTGGGTGAACCTCATCCGTGGCTAGGCGAGCCTCACCGGGGTTGGGCGAGGTCTGCTTGGCCACTAGCAAGGCTGGGCAAGCCTCACCGGTGGCCAGGCGAGCCTCGCCAGGGCTGGGCGAGCCTCATCGGGGCTAGGCAGGCCTCACCTAGCCTTGGCAAGCCTCGCGGATGGCTGGGCTT
>CM024724.1:23896790-23899290 GCA_014182545.1 Eucalyptus globulus
TCGAGGATTTCTGGTTCTGTAGACATAATGAGAAGAGATCTTCTCAGCTCTGGATTCACCTGTCAAGCGCATGGAATGGGTAATATTAAAAACGAGACCATGGCTCTGATACCATGAATGAATGGATAATTCATATTTAACCCGAAAGGATAAAGAATCGAACCTCCATTGAATCTGAATATGTCTGTGTGGCTTTGCCACATGAGGTTCTCCAAGTTCTCAGCAAGGCTGTCGTTCTGGATTTGCTGAATAATCTCCTGGGGGTATTTCCAGCTTTGTGAATCTTTGATGTTCTCGATTTTGTATTTTACTCCATGGTTGAGCATATGGAAAGCAGGCCTTTTGATATACATGTTGATCTCGGCTGGTGCTTTTGGCTTGATAAGAAGTCAGCAAGTACATTCTTCTTTCCAGGAATATGCTTAGTTTCAAAGGAGTATTTTGAAAACCATTCAGCCCATCGAAGTAGTTGGGAATTTGGAATATGTTTCTGTTTAAACTTGGTCATCTGAGGGAAATATGCCATGTCTAATTCTACCAGAAAGTGGTGGCCAATGAGGTGAAACTCAAACTTTTTGATTCCATTTTTGTATGAACCATACTCCTAGTAGGCCCATCTTGAACAAATCCTTCACTCTTATATACTACACTTGGATGGATTGCAAGATGGCATCGATAGCATTCACGATTTGTGCGTCGAAGGATTTGAGGCATTGAAGCATCTTCACGTACAAAATAGCCCCTCATTTCAGTATGTTGTTCACAGTACAGAGAATGTGCAGTGCACTGCATTTACGAGATTGGAATCTCTGTTTCTCGAGAATCTGAACAACTTGGAAAAGATTTGTCGCGGCCGTCTTGCCCTAGAATCCTTTAGCAAATTAAAAATTGTGAAAGTGGACAACTGTGGTGTAATCAAACATTTGTTTCCTTTGTCCATGACGAGAATATTATTGCAGCTCGAAGAGATTAAAATAAGCAGATGCCACTTGATGCAGCAAATTGTCGCAGATGCCGAGGCAGATGAAGAGGGAGATGAAATAGATGATCCACTGTGGAGGGAGTCTGAGATTTAGGGCTTCACGACCCTCACCCGTGATTGACGAGGGCTTCACGGCCCTTGGCCTCGTAATCGATGAGGGTCAACCGCCGAACTTCTTTGGGAAAGAAGTAAAAGAAAGAAAAAGAAAAAAGAAAAGAAAAGAAAATATTATTAAAAAATAAAAATGATAAAAACTATTTGAAAAGGATAATTTATCCTTAATGGGTTAACTCAATTAATAACTTTTATAAGTTAAATGGGTTTAAAGACAAACCCACTTACAAGTTAAATGGGTTTAAAGACAAACCCATTTACAACCCATTTATCATCACACTTACAAACAATCCAAACCCATTAACAACCCATTTATTAAAATTTAACTAACCCATTTATGACCCATCTCATTAAATATGGGTTCTTCAATTTGACACCTCTAACGGACACTCATTTAGTTTACGAGGGGGACAAAGTGACGATCACTCTCCGCCTTTTACTTGGTCACCCTTGCACTCTCCATATCATAGATTGCAACTACCGTCGATAAATCATCACCTTTTTTTTTTTTTTTTTCTCATTCTTATAAGGATTTCATTCCTTTCTTTCCTCAACTACATTCATCTCTTTTGCAGGAGATTAACTAAATAATTTGACGAGGATTTGACCATCAGCATGGATTAAAAATAGTTTTAGCAGCAAATTTAATTGTCACGCTTCGAGGGTGTTCAAAATGACTGGAGACTAGATTGTCAGCTCCTAACACAGCCTCGTCGACCCAAGTGATCCTAATGTCTGAAGAATATCCCAGAAGATTATTCCTTTAATCTGGTGCGTACTGGCAGAAACGGTATAACTTTGCTGACAAAAGAAAAAGAGACAAGTGTATGATCGAATATCGCAAATGACTTTGGAATTATAAATTCTACGCTCAATCTCTTACTTGCTCATTGGTCCTTAATCTCCTTGAGGTAGATTAATGGGTCTTCAGCCATCTAGATCTGGGCATTTTTAAGTTGCTTAACAGCTTGGCAACCGTCCATTTTGTGGTTAATAAATTGACAAACCTATCTCGAGTAAATGGTTTGGTGAAAATATCAACAACTTGTGATTATTGTCATGTTATGTTATCTCATTGTCATGTCTTGCATCTAATTTGCTAGGTCATGTGACATGTGATTATTGACATTGTAACTTAGACCTAATTTGTCCAACTTGAATTTGAGAAATCATGCGTGGGCTTCTCGTGCATTCTCTCAGGTTACAAAAATCACGACCGACTTGTGTGCATGGACTTCCATCAGACTCGGGCGCGTAGGATGGCGACCCCAGTGACTCACATAGGACGGTATCTAAAATACTAAATCAGGAGGGAAGCAGTTCGATGCACCAGCACGGAGCCTGCCTACGCACACATTCTTATCGTCTCTCACACGCCATCGCGTACACTGGAAACGAACCAAG
>CM024724.1:23904290-23956168 GCA_014182545.1 Eucalyptus globulus
TAGGAGATCCCGTGCTGTCCTCCGTATTCCCTCTTTATCGGGAAAACAAAGATATATAGGGAATTTGGGGGCTTCACGGTGGTGAAGGTAGACACCACGTCAAAACTTCAATTCTAGCTACCGCTGGGTAAATAGGTATAGTAGCCTCCAAAACATAGGGTGAGTGAAGGTGGGTGAAATGCCCACGGCTGTGTTGGCGCGCCTTACGGCACAGTTCCCCTTTCCACGGCCACTTCCTATCGACCCTCTCAAAAACCTTCAAGGACTAGGGTTAACCTAAACTTCACTAATGGCAGGGTATGACATCCTAAATTTATGATTCTATTTTCAATTGAATAAGTTGGGCTTTTCATCGACGTGTCTATAGTTCTATTCTCTAAGCTGATCACTCACGAGATAACTAGTCTATCTGGTGAAGCCGTTAAGGGATTTTAACGCAATAGACTTGAGAATTCAACTAGAAATCGATTGCTCGACCATGCTAATCTGCAAGGGTCAATATGGCATTGTCAAAATCGATCAAAGACCGGAGATAAGCTGGTTTGATAGAGGTATGTGATTAGTGTGCAGGTGATTCCACCTAATTGTAAAATTCTCATCGAACGACACTAAACCGATTTTTCTGTCATTTTTGTATCCTATGCCCGTATTTGAAATCTCGAGATTTTCACAACAACCGAGAGTCGCTAATGTGTTGAAGATGTACAATGTGGCTAAAAAATAATCGACCATGAATCAATTGTGCTAAAAATTCCTAAAAGCAACCCAGTAGGCTAGGTCACATTAGAATTGCGCCCGGTTGAAATTAACCACAAATTTAAACCCAATTTCAGAAATTGAAAGTTCTGTCATGTCACGATTTATTATAGGAACATCGACTCATCCTCCGAAGATTTTTCCGCAAACCCAAGATTTCGGCAAAAATCAAAGTTCGTTATTTTTTACCAGAAAAATTAGATGGCTTTTTTTTTTTTTGTTGCATTTTTTACCATTAAATTGGTTCAATTGATGATGAAAAATCATAAGAGGGACGATGGCACCTTGGTTAAATTTTTGGGGCTCCAATTGGATCAAATTGGAGGGGAATTGAAGTGGAATTGAATGAAACAATGTGGCAAAGGTCCAAAATTCGTAGGCCAAGGGAGAGACAACCTTATGGACCATTTGGGGAAGCTTGCTAAGGAAGCTTGAAGGCTACAAAGGGTTGATGATGACAGCCTAGGTGGTGGGGCTTGTGTGATGAGTGTTCTTGATATTTTGGTGGCCCCCTCCCTCTTTAGCAGCTTCTTCTTCTTCCTTGGATCACTTTCTCCATTGTTAGCGAGTTTGAGAGCTAGAAAATACAAAGAAAAGCCAACCAAGAGTTAACAAAGAACCACCGGAGCCCCCTCGTCGCCCGTTCGCCCGTTGCGCACCAGCCGCACGCCCGCGGGTCTGTCACTAAGCCCTTATCGTCCCATCTCCTGCTCGCACCCAGACATCCTCCTGACCAACCCTGGTCACTGTCAAGATCGCTTGGTCGCCGTCCAACCGCCGTCCGCCACCGTCAAGCACTATTGTAGCCTGCAGCAGCCGTCCGCTGCCCATGTGACAATTCTAGTCTAGCCAGCTGCCTCGACTAGCCCCCTTCGGTCCTTGGATAGAGATCAAAGGCTCGCAAGGACCTTAGAGCTTCTAGGCTTGTTTCAAGGCCCATCCGGACCTTCGTTGGTGTCGCTGCAGGCTTGTTTATCGCTCTCTTATGCGTCACCGTCACCGTGGACTCATCGGCCCACTAAATAAAGTGAGTTTACTTGCTAAAATCTACTTAGGGAGTTAATGTTGCTTAGTGGATAATTAGAACCAATAAGGGATGCAAGTTGCCGAGAGTCGTTATGAGTAATATGAGATTGCATGGCATCCCTGCGCGCGCACCGTGTATGGGGCGGCGGGAGCATCGCACTCTTGTTCAAGTTCCTTGGCGCATTCCGCGCCGGGGTTCGTTGCGCCGCCGAGGACGAGGACCGAGCGCCCTGAGGAGCCCGACCCCGATCCCCGGCGTCGATAGGGACGTCTTCAGCCCAAAATTGTGAACTTATTTAACCGTTAACAAACTTAGGATGTCAACTTAGGCCAAAGGCTTAACCCTATCGACGTCCCTATCCAAAATTGTGAACTTATTTAACCGTTACCAAACTTAGCTTGCCCAAAACCGACCGGTTCCTCTTTATAGTAATGGACATCCTAAGTTGGCTAGGCAAGCTTGGCCTCACCGGGGGCCAGCGAGGTCACCGACCCTCGATGGCCTCGCCGGCCATGGCCGAGACGGGCGACCGGCCAAAGAAAAAAAGAAGAAAAAAAGAAGAGAGAAAAAATGTTTTTCAATAGTGTTTAGGAACAAAAAAATAACTTTTTTGTTTCTCATTTTCGTTCCAATTTTATTCCGGGAATAAAAAACAAATTTTGAACAAAAATGTAAACAAACGCGTTTCTGTTATTTTTGTTCCGGGAACAAAAAAAAACAATTTTTTGTTCATAAACAAGAAAAAAGAACATTACCATGCAGGGCCTAAAAAGAATCATCACTGGTCCCAAATTTCTCACATTAGCCCTTTGTCAAAAAATGACCGTTAGTCGTCCCTGACTTTCCCCATTTTCATATCAAATAACACTTTTGTTCTAATGAGAAATTTTCACGCCTCCTAGATGTTATGGATTTGTTACCAACGAGAAAATACAATGTCAAACAACTCATGGCGAACTCAAATGAAAAGTTAATGGAGAAGATTTGAAACTAGATTCAAAAGTAGTGATTTCTTTTAAACCAAAAAAAAGGGTATATTTGGGACTAGAGTTAAAGTTGTTGTTGAGTATGTTTGGTTGGACTTTGAGGGAAAGTATTTGAGAAAATGTAAAGGACTTTAAGTTAAAGGGATTTTTCAAAATACAAATTGTGTTTATTAAATTGTAATATGAAAATCCATTATGAAGTACCTTTGAGTAAAATAGCGTTTTGAAAAATTATATTTATATAAGACTTTTGTAATTAAAAAAAAAACAAAGAGGGAGAAAATCCGTCAAAAAAAAAAATTGGCCAGTGAGGGCAGATAGCCGCCAACGATTGAAATCTATCTTTGACGGCCGACCTATGAGGTTGCAAGACCCAAAAACCACCGAAGAGGGCTGCCTGAGGTCTAGTGGCCCCCCACAAAGGCGCAACTAGGCGGCTGCAACCTCCACGCCACCTCACACAACCCAAATTTGGGTCGCCGGAGGTCACACAACCTTGCCATGTGGGTCGCACAACCGGTGACGTGGAGGTTGAAAATTTTATTCTTAAGCGAGCCTTAATAAGGTGGTTTTTGAGTGCAGGGATAGCTACCGCCTCATCTCGGAAGATAGCAGCATTCCTCATCTTCCAAATCAGATGACATAAGGCTCCAAACGAGAAACGAACCAACCTGTGATAGAAGTCCTTGCCACTGAGGAACTTCGTAGCCCAGGTAAGCATCTCCTTCCAGGTTCTGTTCTTCCAGGGGAGGTTGCACCTGGCGGCCCAAAAGGAGGCCAGAGGAGCCAAGGTGCGACATCCGAAAAATAGGGGAGTTATAGCGTGATGACTTTAATCAGTTTACCCTACTGATGATAGTGTCACAATAGTAATTCAACCTAGTACGAGAGGAACCGTTGATTCGCACAATTGGTCATCGCGCTTGGTTGAAAAGCCAGTGGCGCGAAGCTACCGTGCGCTGGATTATGACTGAACGCCTCTAAGTCAGAATCCGGGCTAGAAGTGACGCATAAGCTCGCCGCTCGATTGCCGACCTGCAGTAGGGGACTTGTTCCCCCAAGGGCACGTGTCGTTGGTGAAGCTCTCGCGGTGGATGAACCGCGTGGGCCAAGCACTTGTTGGAGAAATCTTCGTGAAGTGTTTTGAAGCTGACAAAACGTTTCCATCAGTCTAGGCTAAAGATTTGCAGACTACGCTATTTAAAGTCCGAAGACCTCAGGACAGCCAGACTCAAGACTGAAAGTCTACTCGTCCTCCAATTTTCATTTCCGAAATTCTCAAATTAAAAGACAACCTTTGAACTAAAATATAAAATAAAATAAAATAAAATAAATAAATAAAAAGCAAGGGATTAATGCTAATTAAACCGCGGGCGCGCAGGCGTGCTAAGTGCTAAGTGCTAAGTGCTAAGTGCTAAGTGCGCCAAAATCGCGCAATTATCCGCGCACCCGCACGCGGGTATGGTGGGTCTAGCCCCACCTAATCACTCCTTTAACTACAAAAGAAAATTCCTCATTAATAAACTAATCCTCCTGCTCCCACCTTTTCTATGTGGGACAAAGTAAAAGCACTTATTTTGTTTGTTAACGGTTAAATAAGGCAAATAAAATAAGTGCTTTAACTGTTTGCGATTATATAAGGAAGATGCTATAGTTATTCGAGTGTGTGCGCGATAGAAAAATTCCAAAGTTTGAAGCTCCTTATTCTTTGCTGATTCAATTGTTGAGCGTAAATTTGTACTCAAAAGAGAGTTTAGATCCTTGTGAGACCTTGAGGAAGTGTAGCAGAGTCTCTACACTGTGGAATCAAGGACGTGATGCTATAACGACTCTTTTGATTCATAGTGAAATCCAGTCGATGGGCTGTCAGTGCGGGAGAGTGGACGTGGGCTTGGATTAAGTCGAACTACTATAAACCTTGTGTTCCCATAAATAAAAAAATTACCAAACAGATTTATGTTCTAAATCTACTTCCGAGAATAAAGTAATAGAAATTTTCACTGTTTGACCGATTGCCAAACGCACCTTTAATTGAAAATAGATAGGATGTTTGCTTTGTCGAAGATAATGGACTGAAGGCTTCTCTCCTCCTTTTGGGAAGCTCTCCTCCATTTATTTCAACATCCTTAACAGGTGGAGACATAGAAGGTCAGCGAAGTGAGGTTTTCGGAGACCGAAGATTATCCTTCTGAAATTCTTGAGGTTTTGGTTTGAGACTAAGCCACTAATGCCCTCGAAAAGAGTTCCAGTATAACTTTGAGCTCAGTATAAGAAGTAACAAGAAAGTGGGAAGCTTCAGACTTTGGAATTTCACTTTCACACACATTTTCGAACAACTGGAGAGTCCTCCTTAAATACTTCTTCATGCCTTCTCGACCGTTTGCACTTTCCAAAGAAATTCTTCTAATCAACCCGTTGGATAGAATAGATCTAGAGCCATTTGAAGATTGAGATGAAAGCTCGTCAATCTTATTTGCCCATACAATCAATATCTTGGTTTCCATAAGTAGATTCTTTCCAAATTGACTTGCCTTAAAAAAGATTTGATGTATCTAAATTGATTTTAATAAAGATTATCAATCTTCACGAATTTCACTCATCTAAGATCCTTACTAGGCGACGACCTCATTTAACGCCGAGTCAAGATGCGCAACCTTTTGCAGAGATGCAAGTTAATTGTTTTAGTCATTGTTTGCACGCCGTTACTGAGATGTTATCTTATGTTCCAGGGATCAATACTTTTCAAGTAGAATTGCGTTTTTTACTTTGCAGCCTTCATTGATTGAGTGATGGCTTTCATCTCGTTTAATTGATTGAACAAGCATGGTACCTCAATCTCAATGTGGAAATTACCTATTTCCTTATTTTTGGAAGGATTTTTTTTAATGTGATACCTCTATTCATGCTCGTTTTCTCCTATTGGACTATTGCTAGAATCAAGTGCTACAATTCATTTCCACAAATGACTTGAGGAAGCCTCGGTTCACACCATGTGAAGTAAAGCCTAACACCGATATTACTTACGTAGTTTTACATACCCCATTAATATTTCAAAGGTAGTCAGAATCCATCTCTGCTTGCAACATTTTATCTGAGTGCTTTCGAGAGGTTAAAAAAAATGTATAAATGTGATAGACACCGGAGCATCATCCCTCTTTTTAATATCTGTTATTTTCCGTTCCATATGGCTTAGAATATTATCACATGAAAATTTATGAGATCGCCGTACTCTATGTTAGTCCGACGAGTAGAGAGTGGATGATTGCGAATATAGAATACGAACTCTAGGTGTCACAGCTTTCGCCAGGGTGGGATGGTGTGGGGGAGAAAGATTCGATGGGTTGATGCCAAGGAACTGCCACTTTTGTTTTGTTTTGTTTTTTTTAATTTTCTTTCCTTATTTATTATTATGCTTTCAGCTTTATTTGCCTTTTTATTTGATAATGAAGTAATAAAAGAGAAGAAAATGGAGATTGACAGGGGAGGGAGGAAAGCATTGCGTCGGACCTTCTCTCCCTTTCTTTTCCATCATCGACATATGACATTAACAGCTCGCCTTGACAAGCAGAGCGGAACATAGCAGAGCGATTTGTGAAAAGCCACCAGGAGAATGACTTCACTTCTGAACGTCTTAGTCTCTTTGTGGACGATCTATCTTTTTATCGAGCGGAGGAGATGAGTGGAATCTAAATGAATTTGCAAATCACAAACTCAGAAATCTCTACGTTTGGAAACTGGTTGCTTAGCTAGAGGAGAATTCTACAAGGGATAGAGATCAACAAGAGACCACAATCGGCGAAGAGAAAACTAAAATTGCTCATTCACACTGACTCACGAGTGTGTCCGATCTCTGGTCTCTTTGTCTCGAACACATGATCTTGCCTACAAACATCCATTCTTGTTTCAGACCCATAATAGCCTCCAGACTTCTGTGTTTCACTCCAGACATCCGCCCCGTGACTTGGGATGCCCAAAAATGCCTCTTTTAAGCACTCCGATATATTTTGCTCGCTGTGGATGTCCTTGAGTGAAATCAAGTAGGTTCCAGACCAAATCGGGTCTAACTTCGTTCTATTAACGGCAGCAGACTTTGCTCTTGCTGGAGGTTAGTCTCAGTCATTCCTTACAACTGCCGACCTCAGCATATCCGTGTCCAATGTTGAATCTTTCTTCTTTGAGTATATAGGTAATAAAATTCTAAGTAGGCACGATCATAGAGTCACTGGGAGGTATTGTGTCCACCATATGTTCTAAAATAGGATTTCTACTTATTTCAAAACAGGCCTCGATTTGAGTAACTTGTTCCTAGAATATTCACGTTAGAGGTGGCACGTGTTAAAGCTTCCTTAGGAGAGGATTGTGCAACAGCAAAAAGAAGCGATTAGAGAGCTACGATCGCCATATTAATGTGTCATTTCTTCTAACTCAATGTGTCAAGAGTACCTAGAGGTGATATGTTTCACCAAGAGAAATTTGCAGCAATCTTTTTGTGTATGTTACCAAGGCTAATTATGACGACAATATTATAATGTTACATATTGCTACTAAAATATGGTATGACAGAGAAACAATTTATGAGCCTTACAACCAGAAAATAACGAAATGGATATTAGCAAGATCCTTTCTGATTACATATTATATCTTTTACTTAATCAGCCTAATGTGGTGTCTACTGTATCGGACATTGTCAAATGAAATCAGTAGAGTCGTTGCTCGAGCTAGAGGTCCTCATCCATGAAGCTTCAATCAAAGATGTGAAGAGGCTATGCAAGACATTGTTTGAGGTTCATTTGGGAACCTTCCTTACGAGATCCCTCCTCGACGAGGTGATTAATTTGGCCCTAAAGACGGAGAGCCTTGGAGAAATGAAGTGAAAGGTGATAAGCGAAGTGTGGGTTGAGATGCTATCATCTGCAACAATTCACATTAAGGGAGAGGTACATGTGCACGTGCTGAGCAAAGGTGGAGAGTTTCTTGCCATTGTTTGGTTGTTGATGGCTCATTTCAGTTGTATCTACAACCTTAAATGGGGCTTGTATGATGAATGCCGGGATCACGTAATTCATCAGTGTCAATGTCTTCTACATCCACAATCTTCTAGATCACAAGCCACCACTAGCGTATTTACTATTCAGTACGGCACTATCAATAGTTACATCATAATTGACACAAAATTTAATACTACATACAGTTTTATACTTGGGATTTATGTTTACATGCAACCTCTATGCTAATAAAATAACGAATGCCCTGTGAGAATGCAGTGAATATTGCAAGACGGATCCGATCAGTTATTCTGGACAATAAACATCAAACGAAAACATCTTGAACGTCTCAAATTATATTCTTTCCTTTTGGATAAGCAATGATAAGGGAGGCGTGACAGCATTCACAGAAGAAGATTCGATGGGTAAATGGGAAGGAACTGCCACTTTTGCTTTTTCTTATTTTCTTGCGTTATTGTCTATGCTTCCAGCTTTATTCGATCTTTACTTTATAACGAAGGAATAAAAGAGGAATTATCCATTAAATAGCCATTCATCCTCAAGTTAGTATATTAATAAACAGTGGTTGAAGTCACTTACGGAGAATAATTTTCTCTTAACCTGTCATGATTACAATACTAATCAGCTAATTAAACCACTATTATTATGCAATATTAAGAGCTCTTCTTGACAAGCAGAGCAGAGCGATTTGAAAAAGCGAACACAAGAATGTAATTTACTTCTAAAATTCTTAGTCTCCTTGTGAATTTTTATCTTAAACTGAATGGATGATATGAGTTGAATTTAAACGAGCTTACATATCGCAAACTTAGGAAGCACTCGCTTAAGAAATTGGTTGTCTTTGGCAGGATTTGATGAATCAGGAACCACGAAAGAAATCATGCATGTTGGGGTCAATCAATGAGCAAACCCCTTGGTGCCATTTTTGTTGCTGCATGAACTCTAAGACATTTTGTCCGAAATTTTTTGAGGCCAAAGTTGGGTTGTAACTCTAGTTGATGATAAAAATTCAACATGATACAAAGCAATAAGTATTATTTATTCATGAGATACTTTTCTTCAATCATTTAATGCATGAGATACTTCGCTTGTATTCATTCGTTCGTCATTTTTATTTTATTTTATTGTATAGTAAGGAATTATCTTAATTTTTATATTTGGTCCCGACTTTCAGCCGCGTACGAAATCCTGAGTTTTTTTTTTTTTTTGGGGTTAAAAATCAGGCGTGCCCATTAACCCAAAGAAAACATGGATTTTCTTGGGCGTTGTTTTTGTTGGAGATAATTCTCCAACGTTCGACCAAGAAGGAGAAGTATGAGAAAAAGCTCCACTGGACTCTGCCACTACAGGACAAAACAAGGGGCACACATATTTTATAAATATTTATGCTTATTTTATGGGGATAGAGAAGTCTTTGTGGGAGAAAGAAACAGAAGGCAAGGGTTTTGCTTATATTCAATAACGGGGACCCGAACTTTGATCGCACGGAGAAGTTTTGAACACGTTAGATTTTATGCAGTGAGTTTTACATCCAATTGAGTTGCTTACTTTCACATTAGGGAGGAACGATAAAATTAAGCAAGAATATGGTATTTAGCTTCATCTAGAATCTATGAAACAAATGTAACATCTGAAATTTCATCATATTGAGTATTATTTTAAGTCTTTTTCATTCTATTTGCACTCTTTATAAAGAAAACAAATGAACCATCACATAGTTTTCCCTTGTAACTGGACTATGTGATGGTTGACTGAATAGTTGCATTCGCAATCAAACTCATCTCTCATAACTAAATTCGCAATCAAACTCATATCTCATAACTAAGGCAATTCATTTGCTTGTGCAATCAAAGTCAATGGAGCATTTAAGATATCTTGGACTTCATTTCTTTTGTTACAAATTGGCAGTCCAGATACCATCACAGTCTTCTCTCTGGAGTATAGTTCATTTTGTAGAAGGCACATGCTTAGTCTCATCTTTCAAGCCGGTGCTACCATCCATGTCTTTATATCTTTATATAGATATTCCGAGTGACAAGTTACTGGTGATCCCAACGATTTTGTTATTTCTTGCTATGGTCATAAAAAACACAAAGAGGTAACTCTCACTTTGTCTATTGAGCTTCTCGAGGGTCAAGGAATTGATGCTTTCACAGCACAAGTTTTTTTAATGCATGTAATAAGTTAGTTAAAGAACTCATCGTTCTAGGGGGATTTTGATGAAGAAAAAGCAGAGCTTGCTAAGAGCATTGAGGTGAAGCATGTTGACTACTTTTTTGTCAAATCTTTAAAGAGTTAATCTAAGATCTCATGTTCACATGTCAATAATGTGAAATGAGATGCGAGTATTTTCGCAAAGTTTTTGCAGGGATGCGTTGAGAATGATATCAATTTGACTCCATTTCATGTATGACATGCTCCACAGAAAAGCCTTGGCAATGCTTATGTCTGACGTGGGACATCTGCTAAAGCTTCTTTAAGAACCGACCGAAGAGCAACAAGCGCCATATTAAGAGTACAAAGAATACCAAGACTGATGAACTAGGACGACGCGTCCTCACTTGGAGAAAACCCATTATCAATACGGCTCTACTACATAAAAAGTGAAATCGAGAAGACATGCAGCACAAGAGACCGGATCTGATGTGCCTTTCCTTTTCAAAAGATAATCCTCGGTCCTTCACTAGTCATCGCCATGTCATCGATTGTTTGAAGTATATCATCTCTATTACCTGATATAATATTTTCGTTGTTCACCGATTAAACCCCGTCACTTATGTCGCGCATTTCAATTTTGCAAAACCTGGTTAGTGTGAAACTCTTATCAGGTAAGTTGGGGAACTGCACAAGCCACCCGAAACTTGCACAGAAAACTTTGAACTGGTAAGACTAATTTCATCGACATTTTACAGATCTGAAGACGAAAGCTACTTTTAGAGGCGAATTCCTACACGCTGTCTGAGAATAACATATCGCTACTAGACCAAGTGACCAGGTGTTTACAAACCTTATATACAAAATACATGTCTAAGCACACTCGTCCATAGCATACATTACCTTACATAACAACCTTATTGGTCCCAAGTTGCTGGAGAAACGCTCAAGCCGATACCAGATAAGGCTTCCGAGCGATGACCTCGGCTTTTCATCCCCACTTCTGCTAATGAGGCCTGCTGAATTTAAATGTGCGCCTTGTGAATGATCTATCTTTAACTCAATTGATGATATGGGTTGAATTTAAATGAGCTTAGATATTGCGAATTTAGGAAGCTCTCTCTTAGGAAATTGGTTGTCATTGGCAGGATTTAATGAAAGAGGAACCACGAAAGATAAGGCATTATTTTAAGTAATCTTCAAAGGAGGTTAGGAGTTCTCTGCCTCTTCATGTCATGCACGTTGGGATCAATCAATGAACAAACCCCTTGGTGCTATTTTTGTTGCTCCATGAACTCATGACATTCTGTCCAAAATTTTTAAGGTCAAAGTTGGGTCGAAACTCAGGTAGTTGCGGATGGATAATAGGACGGATTTGATGATAAAACTTCGACTTGGTAGAAAGCAATAAGCATTCTCCATTTATGAAATACTATTCTTCAGTAATTTAATATATAACTCTTTACATTTTATTGTAAAGTGAGAAATTATCTCATATATTTAATTGTGTCTCGGTTTTGAGTCGCGGACAAAATCTTAGAGGATTTTTTTTTTTGGTTTGTTCAAACCAGATGTGCCCATTAATCCGAAGCAAATATGGATTTTCTTGGGCCTTGTTCTCGTTGGAGATAATTCTCCAAGGTTTGACCAAGAAAGAGAGAGATGAGAAAAAGCTCCACCGTACTTTGCCACTACAGGACAAAGCAAGGGGCACACATATTTTATAAATATTTGTGTTTATTTTCTGGAGTTGAAGAAGTCTTTGTCGGAAAAAATAAACAAAAGGCAAGGGCTTTGCTTTTATTCATGCACGGGGACGCCCTCTCTGATCGCAGGGAGGGGTTTTGAACACGGTAGATTTTAGGCCAGTGACTATTACATCCAATTAAGTTGTTTAACTCCATATTAGAGAGAAGTGATAAAATTTAAGCAAAAATATAGTGTTTAGTTTCATTTGGGATTAGTCAAATATATTAAACATTCGAAACTTCGTCATATTGAACCTCTTACTTTAGGCCTTTCTCATTCTTTTTGCACCCATTGAAAAGAAAATGAATGAACCACCACATAGTTTTCCTTTTGTAGTTGGCCTATTTGTTGGTTAACTAGATAGCTACGTTCGCGATTCAGCTCACCTCTCATAATTAAGGCAATTCATTTGCTTATGCGGTCAAAATAGATGGAGCACTTCGGGCATTTTGAGCTTCATATCTCTTGTTACACCTTGGCCATCTAGACACATCACTGCCTTCTCTCTAGAGGACAGTTTGGTATGGAGAAGGCACATCCTCAGTCTCATCTTCCAAGTCAATGCTGTCATCCATGTCTTTATGCAGATATTTTCTAGAGACAAGTTGCTAGTGATCCCAACAATATTAATATTTCTTGCTGAGATCATAAAAAAGCAGTAAGGTTACCGTCACTTCATCTATCGAGCCTCCAATGCTTAGGGAATCAATGTTCTCACGGCACAAGTCTTTTGATGCATATAATAAGTTAGTTAAAGAACTCAACGTTCTAGACAATTATGATGAAGAAAAAACAGAGGTTGCCAAGAGTATTGTGGTGAAGCATGCTTACTACTTTCTTCAAATTTTTAAGATATTCACCTGAGATCTCATGTCTACATGTCAACAATGTGAAATAAGACATGAATATTTCTGCAAAGCTTTCGCGATGGGAGTGTTGATATCCGATCAACTCCGTTTCATCCAACTGCACTAGTAAGAGTACCAAGAAAAAAGAATTTGGAGAAAACCCATTATCAATGCGACTCTACGTAACAAGTGATAATCGTCAGTCACTTTCTCATTAGTCATGCTACACCATCGATAGTTTGAAACATATCATCGCAGTCACCCGATATAATCCTTTCGCCATCGAGCCGCGAAACCCCGCCGCTACCCCATTACTTACGTCGCGCATTTCAATTGGCGAATTTCACGAAACATTGTCGGCACGAAACTCTTATATTTCAACGCTACGAGTAAGTTGTGGGACTACAAAGACCAGCAGAAACTTGCACAGGAGAACTTTGAACTGGAGTAGACTAATTTCATTAACATTTTACAGATCTGGAGACGGAAGCTACTCTCGTCGCTACGTTGACTAAGTCACAAGGTGCTTACTAGCCTTATTTACAATACACATGTCTAAGCACACTCGTCTATGGCAAACGTTACCTTGCATCATAACTTTATCGGTCCGAAGTTGCTGGAGAAACGCTCGAGCTGAGACCAGATAAGGCTTCCGAGCGACAACCTCGGCTTCTCGTCCCTGCTTCTGCCAATGAGGCCTGCCGACAAAGCCGACAATGGGCCCTGCGGAGTACTCGCTCCTGAGGACTTGTTCACGATCAGGACTGATCCCCCGATCTCTTTCCTCACCAGTTCCACCGTGCTCAGGCTCACGTCGTTCCCGGAAGCTTCAGTCACGTAGAACGAACCGATGGCCCGCTCTCCACGGATCCCTACGTCGGCCCTCATTATTGATAGGCCGTTCTCGCGGAACACCCTGGTCACGTCCGAGAGCAGGCCCGGCCGGTTTTGGGTGCTCACTTCTAACCTCAATCCCTGCAAAAGAAACGGAACGAGAAATCAGGATTCAATCTCCACGAGACGTATATGAGAAAGAAGAGTTGCTTTGGGGACATACATGCGACGCTCTGCGCTCGACTGCGGCTAGAAGGCATTGAGTGAGTTTGCGCTGCTCAGTCTCCGAATCCAGGGTGCAGCCGTCCCGATGCCTTATGAAATACTCCTGGATGACACCCGCAAAGCATACAAATCCTTTTGTTAGCCAAAACTGTCGAAGGCACGTATTCATACAATCCTTTTGATGGTATCGTTTCAAATAATTCGCATCGCATGTTACTTTTCTCTGCCCAATAGCTTAAACATTCGACACTAACTCATTAAACATTAACACAGCGGCAAGCCCACAATATTTTCTAGCGTCAAATACCATCCAATCTTCTGCGACGTGCATATAAATCTTACGGACATTATCCCGTTTGAACATGGCAAACTGAGCATTCGAGAATTTCACGATTCGCATCAAACTGGGTAAAAATTGAAGTATACTCAACATATACTTTTAGCATAAAATACCTGGTTAGCCAAAGCACCCTCCGAGCTAACAGAAGCATGGAACACAACATACTGCATGTCCGTCAGGACGCACACGGTGTCGAACAACAGCTTCGGCCTGTCCCTGCTCTGGACGTTCACCACCGAGTACCCTTTGTCTTTCCAGCTCTCGATCGACACGTGGGCCCCCTCGCACCCCTTCCTATGCTCATACCCCCCTCGGCCGCCACCATCCCCGCAGCAGCTGTGGCCGCAGCAGCGGCACTGCTCATAGTCCATGTCGGCAAACATCAGCTGGTGGAGCCGCCGCTCAGCATGCGTCTGCCCGGCCATGGGGCCAGTCAGCCTCACGCTCCTCCTCTCCCCCTTGGCGTGGTGGGCCTCGACCACGTTCTCCAGCTGCTCCTCTATCTGGGCCAGGCGCCTCGGGTCCGTAATAGGCCCAGTCCTCACCCCGTCCTCCACATAGAATATGCATGCGGCCCGATCGTGGTGAGTCCATGCCACGGCTGAGGCGATGTGGCATTCCAGCTCGGCCAGGACGGCCGACATTTCTGACAGCAAGCCCGGTCGGTCCGTCCCCGTCATCTCCAGCACCGTGTGCTCGGAGGACATGTGGCGAGGCCCAAAATGCTTCCTTTGCGATGATCCTTGTATTTCTTTGGTGAGACCCGCTCGCCTTGTCGCACACAAAGCCTGCCAAATGATGCATAGGATCACGCTATATCCACTCCACTAAACATCAAAAGCAAGTACAAAACATTTCTAACCTCAAGCTTGTGCAAAAACAATTCAGCGAAAATGAATTCTACCATAAGTTGAATCGTTGTCATAGATGAGAAGATAAAATATCACACTTTACAAACACATTATTCCCTAAATATATTTCTCTAAATTTGAACTTATGTTATATATGTGGCAAAAGAAAATAATGATTATGATCTATATTTATTATATTATATACGTAAGTATATATTACCTGTTCAATGTAATGAATGAGGCTCTCGTCGACGAGCTTGTTCCCGAGCTGGTCCGTCACGTGGAACACTGCAAGCCATGCAAATCATAAAAGGTGAGCTTCTCCAATCGAACATCTAAATCGATGAATATTGTTTTTTTTTTTTTTTTTTTTTTTTTAATGTTGGGGCACAGCTAATAAATTTACTAATATATACGGATCTATTTATTGGAGCTGATGACGTAATGAATAGATGGTGATAGGGTGTTACGGACCGTCCATGAACCACCCGCCGTCCGAGGAAATGTATGACTTGGAGATGACAAGGTCGAGATCTGTCAGGACCTGGACCATCTCCAGCAGGATCCCGTGCTTGTTCGCGCTATCGACCTGCATGTTCCCCCCCAGAAAGAAACCAAAATTAATTACAATACCGACAAAAAAATAATTGAAAGGTCCATCTTTTTACACGTCATATGAATGTATATATATAGTGCAAAATATCACGGTAAAATTATTAATTCTCAAGTGGGAATCTCATGGTTCATCGACTATAGACGAGGAGTTCAATTGGAATCTTGTTAAGTAATTAATTAACAACGTTAATGGAGGAACAACAACAAGAAGATTACCGTGGTCGCACCCACGAATCTTTCGATTAAAAAATTAATTATTTTAATCCGCGGGACTAATCCGCAAATGGTGGGCAATGTCGCGGTATCTTCCTCAGTCGTTTTCACATCTATGGGCAGGACCTTTCACCCAGCGGAACCCCACCTTTTGGATCTTGCAGGATTGAATTAAAAAATAATTTTATGTAAAGGACACTATCTCGTCATCCACCAGCAAGGATTTAATTTTATAATCGCTACTCTTTCGCAGAAAAAGTTATACAGAAAAATAATAAAAAAGATAGAAAGAAACAGAAATATATTTTGTCAATCTGACCTTCACAAGAGTGCAGTCTCGGCAGGTCTCGTTGTCGATGCAAACCCTGCGGGAAGGGAAAAAGAAGAAGAAGATAAACACACCTTCAAACAAGCCAATCTTTTCGATAATCAAGGTTAACAAATAAACCCATTTTTCGATAATCAAATTCAGCAAACAAACGATGAATTTAAATAAATTATAAGACGATAGATTAGAGCATGGATTACTTGGCGGGATAAATCCTTTCGATGAAGGAATCGTAGTCGGGATCGATGTAGGGTTGATAAGCAGCGACCTCCATTTTTTCTGTTCAATTACATGGAAATTGTTGGGCCACTGCCTGCAGGTACATTGAACAGGAACTTGAATTAGCATAATTAACATCATCTTAATAATATAATAAAATAAAATAAAAATATAAACGTGCAAATGCGCAAGCGATGTGTAGCGTTTGTCTAAAGTTCAGATTAAATTGGTGCCAGAAAGGAAAATAAAGGCCGGGTCAAGCATATCCAACCAAGATATCGCTATCAAATTAGGCTTGCACAGCTTCTTGTGATTAACGAAGACGAGCCATGTTTTTCAAGGAAAGCGCCGACCCAGTTCTAAATAAATAATATCTGGGAAGACCAATTCGATCTCTTTCGGAGATCAAACAAAAATAGAGAAAAAAAGCCATGGAAAAGAAATAAGGAAAAAAAGAAAAGAAAAAGAAAACCAAAAATTCATCGGAAAATTTACGCAAGAGGCCTAAACCTAAAGCTTCAACGAGTTCGCCGGAAAACTAGTTCCGGAAATCGACCCCGGAGGCACTGCTCAGCAATCGAAGACCAAATACGAATCGCAGAACGCGACACCAATCATGTTCTCCAGGCTCGAATCTGTGTTGACCATTTAGGCAGGATAGCGCCGGCCATTATTCTTTGAAGAACTAGTTCTTAGCACCCTCTTATTTCCTCCGAAATCCCAGAACGAAAAGCAACCTTTCCCACAAAATCCACCGCACGAAATCATAATTCGTACATCAGAGACACGAGAAAAGCAAAACCCTTAAAATCGTAGGACCGACGTCGCACCTGACAGAAGAAATCGGAAAGCTCGAAGGTGGTCCGAAACGGGCACGGGCCGGTCTCTTTCGCGGTGCTCCCCTCGGCTTTCGGCACGTCCCCGCCCCCGCAGCATCAATTCCCCGATCCGACGCACGACGAACGGCGGCGGCAAGAGCAGCAGGGAAGCGGGAGGAGCGAGCCTGGCGGCGGCGGTGGTGCGACACGAGCTCTTCGCGCAGCGCCGAGACAAGCCGAACCCAGCTCGCGCTCATCGCGTTTCTTCTCCACAACTCAAAAGAAACGAGCCCGGACGAGAGATCTTAAATACTGCCGTCCGCTTATATATACGAGAAGGGGGACCGCGGAAAGGTGGGGGCGTGACGCTTTTGCTGCGTAATCTCTCTCTTCGATTGGCTTTTTTTAAGGGCGTTTACAACGTGGGTCGCACAGAGGGAGGGAGGGAGGGAGGGAGGACGAGATTTTAGGGTTTTCTCGATCCCGCTGCCACGTAAGGCGGGGGCGACACGTGGCGAGAGACAGCGCGAGTACACGCTGTCCACCGTGCTGCCGCGGCGGCTCGCATGCTGGAGATCTGCAGGACGCGTGTGGGATACGGGACAGGGGGATCTTCTTCTTGTGTGGTCGTGAAGGAACACCCCCTTTCGTGGAGATTTTAAGGAGGCTTCAAGGGCTTTTCTTTCCAAGCGGGGAAAAATGTTTCCTCCTTTTTGCTTTCCTTGATTTTGGGGAGCCGCGGTTTGGACCTTTTTACCAAGTCAAATTCGTGACATGGAAGATAGATCCGACGGGAGGGTTCTTGGGAGTGGAGATAGACATGGGCAGACTTGATAAGTCTTAACAAAACTAATTAGGATCTCACGACAGTTCATATCACTCTAATTTAGGAATGTAATTATTTCTGAAACGATTTTGAAAAGAATTCTAAATAAAAATTTTAAACGTCTTCATTTTATCAAAAGATGGCTCAAAAGTGATTTTATTTTAAACATGAGTCGAAAAAGATATAACAATTTCAAATAAGGGTCGATCTCACCAACTGGCTAAATAATTTTAATTAATAACATTTTCATCCAAAGAATAATTTTTCTTCTTCTACTTTGTTCAACTTCTTATTTGATGCATGCTTGATTTTGAGCGATTTTCAATGACGACATCTTGCTCAATTATGAGGTTTTGAGGTTGTTTCAATGAATATTATCAGTTTTTCTTCAAACTCGAAGGATGATTCCATTTCAGAGCTCATCAATGAGCTTGAATTTGCAGACATTATAAGGATTAGGTCAAGCTTCTGAGGTTTCGTCTCAAAACCGAAGCTCTCGCTCTGGTTCTACTTGAAGGAGATCGAGCTGACGTCGAACTCGAACAGATCTTCATTTGGGAGGCAATCGAAGTCGGAGAAGAAGATGGAGGAGAGACCCTTGGAGTGAGAGGGTTCGATTGCAGGTTCGACAGTGATGGAGTAGGAGGATGGGGTGGCGGCCGCAATGGTGATATGAGCTAGTAAGGTGGCTCCGATCAGGAGAATTCGCCGAGGAGTTGTTGCTTGATGAGCTGAAGCCTTGTGGACACTTCAATGCTCAATGATGTCGCCATTCTTTAAGGAGCTTGGGCAGGTTAAGCTTTGAGTGAGTGGATTAGAGAGATATGGAACCAAGTCTGCAATGGCATCTGAGTCATCTTGCCCTACAGCTCAGTGCACCTTCGCTCCGCCTCCGGCCTCAAGGCCTCCTAGGCCCTCGCCATCTTCACCTTGACGAGCTTGAACCTCAGCATCGACTCCAAGAGTTGCCCAAAGCTCGTCGCCATGCCGGTCCATCGAGTGACTCGCCAGCCGCGTCAGAGCTAGCCGAGTCGTGAGGGTCCTTGCTCGAAGTGTACGCACCGTCAAAGAGCCTGGCATAATTGAGGCAGCCATTGTCGCCGCCAGTGTCTCTGGCCGAGTGGTCCGAGGGGACTGATCTGCCATTGGAGGGGTAGAGGTGCACGCGCCCCACTCAAAATTGCTTTTGCGATGAAAAGATGACATTGCTCAATCCCAAATCTGTCGACAAAGAAGACGGTTAACAGCGAATAAAAAAAAAAAATGTAAAGAAAAATATATATCTTTGGACAAAAATGCCCTTATAAGTCAGAAGATTTGGCTAGTTAGGAGATTAGAACCTTCTTTAAGATTGACATATCATTTCAAACTCCTAGTTGAAATAAAGTCAATTTTGATTTTATTTTTTTTTAGAAATGAAGGTACTTCAAACTTATATTTGAATTTTTCCCATGATTTTACCAGAAATATAAGGGTTGTTGACACTTCAAATTAATGCATCTGATTCAAGAAGTCGGGCGCCGTTGAAATTTGACCTAAGGTTGATCGATAATTAATATAGCAAAGAAAGTATATTCAGATTGTCCTTCTATGTATTTTAAAATGATTGGGTTTGAACAGGAAAGGGATGTTTTGACTTTCTAAGGGAATCGTTTGCTTTTTTTCTCTTTTTTTTCTTGGGAAAAAGAAAATCGAGAAGTGCATTTGGTGAATGAAGTATCCAAATTATAGTAAAGACGCGTGAAGTTCTCAAGAGAACTTCTACTGCTATTTTAATTTTCGTCCAAACATTTCCATTAATTTTTATATTCTAAATGATCAGATGAATAGAAACTACAAAAGATCAAATAGTAAATGGACAATCTGGGTACACGAGAATTTCTTAATTCGGTAAAAGCTTTTCTCATAACCCTTTCTCAAAATCCACACTTCGCTTTACTATTTTATTCTCATTTGTAACTTAAGGTTTCTTTTAATCTCATCTATTTTGAAAGATGCAGCATGAATACAAGTTTAGTTGATTGTATATGCATGCTTATTGATTAATATAAGCGAATTAGAAATGTTGGCGTGCTTCTTTCAATTCTAATTTCTAGGATTTAAAAATAAAATATTAATCTCGACGAAATAAAACTCTACTATACATGAATAAGTTTGGTTGTGCTGCGGCGGCTCGCATGCTGGAGCTCCGCAGGACACGTGTGGGATACGGGACAGGGGATCTTGGTCGTGAAGGAACCCCTTTTCGAGGAGATTTTAAGGAGGCTTCTAGGGCTTCTTCTTTTTTTTTTTTTTTTTTTTTTTGGTTTCGGTTTGTTGGGCGTGGGGGTTGGGTTTGTGTGGGGGCGCGAGTGTGTTTTTTCTTCTTCTTTTCCTTGATTTTGGGGGCCGCAGTTTTGGACTTCTTACCTAGTCAAGTTCGTGACTTGGGGGATCAATCCAACGGGGAATATCTTGGAGTGGGATAGACATGGGCATACTTCACAAACGAAACTCGCAACGAAACTAAACTGATCAAGATCCAATTCATATCAATCTATTTTATGAATGTAAATATTTCTAAAATAATTTGAAAAAATTTCAAATAAAAACCTAAGTGCCTTTATTTTCTCAAAAATACTTCGGTTGGAGTTAATCTTATTTCACATATAAATCTAAAGTGGATGTGGCAATTTAAATAAGTCAAATTCTTGTTTGCTGTGCACTTGATTCGAATGATCTTCAGTGCCAGTTTTTTGTTCTAATGCGAGATTTTCAAGGTCGTTTCAATGAATATCACTAGTCTCTCTTCGAACTCGAATAATAATTTCACTGCAGAGCTCATCAAGGAAGGGATTAGGTCGAGATTCTGAGGTTTCGCTTCCAAACTGAATCTCTCACTCTAGTTTTGCTTGAAGGCGATCGAGCTACGTTGAACTCAAAGAGATCTTCAATTTGAAGGCAATCGAAGTCGAAGAAGGAGACGGAAGAGAGAGACTCGGAGTGAGAGGGTTCAATTGCAGGTTCGACAGTGATGGAGTAAGGAGGATGGGGCGGCGGCGGCGGCGAGATGAGCTGGTAAGCTGCCTCTGATCAGGGAGAATTAGCGAAGGAGGTGTTGCTTGATGAGATGAAGCCTCGAGGACATCTCAGTGCTTAATAATGTTGTCATTTCTGAAGGAGCTTGGGCAGATTGAGCTTTGAGTGAGCGTGTTAAAGAGATATGCAACAAAGTCTTGCTTCAAGCGTGCGCACCGTAGAAGAGCCCAAAGTATTTGAGGTAGCCATCGCTGTCGCCAAGGTCTTTGTCTGGTGTGGTTTGGAGGGAGGGATCTACCATTCGAGGGAGTGGAGGAGCGTGCGCTCCGTTTGACACTACTTTTTTGGGATGAAAAGATGACACTACTCGATTCAATATCTAATGACGAAGAAGAAGGTGAACAGGAAGAAAAGAGAAAAAGAAAAAATCTATGAACAAAAATGCTCTTGATTAGCTAGAAGATTTGGTCGGCAGGACGCATGCTTGGTGATTAATTTAAGTGATTTGAAAATGTTGACGTGCTTATTTCAATTTAAATTTCTAAGATTGAACAAAAACTGCTAATTTCGAAATTCACGAAATAAAACTCCACTATACATTTTTATTTTATTTTGATTTGCTGTTTGTCATCTTTCCTCATCTTCTGACCATGTGTGTTATTATTTCTTTTCTTTTTTAAAATGTATTTCGCGAGTCATTTTTTCTACTCTTGATACAAATTCTAATACAAGTTATGTATTGATGAGTAAGATCTAATTGATTCTATGCATCTCCTCTGCCGTCGGCCCAATTCGCCACAGCTAGAAGCCACCTTCTCTCTCTCTCTCTATTTGTGTCGATAATGGAGGGGCTCATGCATAACAAAGACAAAGACAAACAAAGAAAGCCTAAATGTTCAATTTGGTGGACTTGGAGTTGAGTTTGGGGATTTAGCTTTCTCGTTGGATGATTAAATTAGTTCAATTAAAAGTTTATAATTGAATTGATTCAAATGTAATAAACTTGTAACTTTTTGGTACTTTTTCCTAGCGGTTATTGTCAAACATGACTGATTTGAAATATGATAGAGAAATAGAGGAAGGCAAAGGTACAGCTTCTCTTTGTTCTCTTTTTCTTTTTCACTTGAAGATAAAACCTAAAATGCTCATCTTTCTATCTTTAAGTAATTTTTCGATTATGACATTCATCAATTCGGAATAAAAAATAAAAAATAAATAACTCTCCCTTAAGGAAGCTTTACTTGTAGGCTCTCAATTTTTGAAGCTGAGAGCCTACTTTGCTTTACTTTTCTTTTCTAGGCCTTGATTTTTTTTTCCACTCTCAATCTAATATAGAATCTTTTTGGCCTTGTTTGGCATCTTCTTTCACTTATTGTTTTGGTGAATAAATTTATTTGCAACTGAAAATTTGTCCAGAATGTTGTCACTAGTTTAGCCAATAGGATGATCACGATGTGATTTGATGACTTATTCAAGATTCGATGGAAGCTGTCCTTTCTCAATTTAGAAGTAAATTTAAATTTAGAAGCTTTTCTCTCTTAATTAAAACGTACATTTTGAAGTTTCTTAGAAGCGTTTGGCTTGTGGTAATTCAATATGTTATTGTTGTTGTCGTTGTCAGTGTTATCGTCTTCGTATGACGATAGTGTTGAGAGGCCGAACCTAGACATATATTAAAAGAAATAGGTTTTTTTAAAGGGAAGCTCTCAGCGTGTGCCCATCATTATCAACGGTTCCAATGATTAGCTATTAATTATTTTTTGATTTTTTTGGATGAGATTTGGAACCAAGTCTGCAATGGCATCTGAGTCATCTTGCCCTACAGCTCAGTGCACCTTTGCTCCGCCTCCGGCCTCAAGGCCTCCTAGGCCCTCGCCATCTTCACCTTGACGAGCTTGAACCTCAGCATCGACTCCAAGAGTTGCCCAAAGCTCGTCGCCATGCCGGTCCATCGAGTGACTCGGCTAGCTGCGTCGGAGCTAGCCGAGTCGTGAGGGTCCTTTGCTCGAAGTGTACGCACCGTAGAAGAGCCTGGCATGTTTGAGGCAGCCATCGTCGTCACCAGTGTCTCTGGCCGAGTGGTCCGAGGGGACTGATCTGCCATTGGAGGGGAAAAGCGCGCGCTCCGCTAACATTGCTTTTGGGATGAAATGATGACATTGCTCAATCCCAAATCTGTCCACAAAGAGGAAGGTTAACAACGAATAAAAGATTGCTAAAAAAAAAAAAACGGCGAATAAAAGAAAAAAATGAAAAAAAAAATTATTTGTCAACAAAAATACCATTATCAGTCGAAGATTTTGTTGGTTGATGAGATTAGATCCTTTTTTAAGATTAACATTATCACTTTAATTTCTTATTTAAAATAAAATTAATTTTGAATCCTTTTTACGAGAAAATGAAGACACTAAACTTATATATGAATTTTTCCATGATTTTACAAGAAAAATAAGGGGTCCTGGATACTTCAAGTTAATGCATCTCGTTCAAAGAGTTGGGCGCCGTCAAAAAATTTGACATAAAGTTGATCGATAATTATATAGCAAAGAAACTATATTCAGATTGTCCTTCCATGTATTTTACAATGATTGGGTTTGAACAGGAAAGGGATATTTTGACTTTCTAAGGGAATTGTTTGCTTTTTCTTTTTGTCTTTTTCTTTTCTTAGGAAAAGAGAAATTCGAGAAGTGCACAATATTTGATGAATGAAGTATCCAAATAAAAAGTAAAGATGGATGCGTGAAGTTCTCAAGAGGACTTCTACTGCTATTTTAATTTTCTTCCAAACTCACATTTCTATTGATTCTTATATTCTAAATGATCAAATAAATGGAAACTACATAAGATCAAATAGTAAAGGCATGATGTGGGCGCTCGAGAATTTCTTAATTCGGTGAAGTTTTTTCTCAAAATGCACACTTTGCTTTATTATTTTGTTCTCATTTGTAATTTAATATTACTTTTAATCTCAGCTATTTTGAGAGATGCAGCATGAATACAAATTTAATTGATTTTGTATGCATGCTTATTGATTAATATAAGTGAATTAGAAATGTTGGGGTGCTTATTTCAATTTTGATTTCTAAGATTGAAAAAAATAAATACTAATCTCGATATTCACGAAGTAAAACTCCCCTATACACCAATAACTTTGATTGTGCTGCGGCGGCTCGCATGCTGGAGCTCTACAGGACACGTGTGGGATACGGGACAGGGGGGTGTTGCGTGGTCGTGAAGGAACCCCGCGAGGAGATTTTAAGGAGGCTTCGAGGGCTTTTTGTTTCTTTGTTTATGTTTTTTTTTTTTTTTTTTTTTTTTTGTTGGGCGTGGGGGTTGGGTTTTGTGTGGGGGCGCGAGTGTGTTTTGTCTTCTTCTTTTCCTTGATTTTGGGGGCCGCGGTTTTAGACTTCTTACCTAGTCAAGTTCGTGACATGGGGGATCAATCCAACGGGGAAGATCTTGGAGTGGGATAGACATGGGCAGACTTGACAAACGAAACTGATCAAGATCCAATTTATATCAATCTATTTCGAGAATGTAAATATTTCTAAAATAATTTAAGAAAATTTTGAATAAAAACCGAAATGCTTTTATTTTCTCAAAAAATAGTTCGGTCGGAGTTAATCTTATTTCACAAATAAATCTAAAGTGAATGTGACAATTCAAATAAGTCAAATTCCTGTTTGTTGTGTACTTGATTCGAATGATCTTCAGTGACAGCTTCTTGTTCTAATGTGAGATTTTTAAGGTCATTTTAATGAATATCACCAGTCTCTTTTCAAACTCAAAGAACGATTTCATTTTAGAGCTCATCGATGGAGGGATTAGGTTGAGATTATGAGGTTTCGCTTCCAAACTGAAGCTCTCACTCTAGTTTTGCTTGAAGGCAATCGAGCTACGTTGAACTCAAAGAGGTCTTCATTTCGGAGGCAATCGAACTCAAAGAGGTCTTCAATTGAAGGTTCGAAAGTGATGGGGTAGGAGGAAGGGGTGGCGGCGGCGGCGGCGGCAGCGAGATGAGCTGGTAAGGTGCCTTTGATCAGAGAGAATCCGCGAAGGAGGTGTTGCTTGATGAGATGAAGCCTCGAGGACATCTCAGTGCTTAATAATGTTGTCATTTCTGAAGGAGCTTGGGCAGATTGAGCTTTGAGTGAGTGGGTTAAAGAGATATGCAACAAAGTCTACAACAGCATCCGAGTCATCTTGCCTTATAGCTCAGCGCGCCTCTGCTTCTTCTCCAGCCTCAAGACCTCCTTGGCCCTCTCCATCTTCACCTTTTGATGAGCCTGATCCTCAGCGTCAACTCCGAGAACAGTCCAAAGCTTATCGCCATGCCGGTCCATTAAGGCGACTCACTGGCTGCGTCGAAGGTAGCTAAGTCATGGGGGTCCTTGCTGTTGGATGTATGCCCTAAAACTAGGAAAAGTGCCAAAAAAAGTCCTAAACTTTTTTTGTTGCCGATTCAATCCTAAACCTTTTTAAGTTGTGCCAATTCAGTCATTTCGACCAATTTTCACCGGATTTTGCTATTTGGATGCCGGCCGGCTAACGTGGCATGATCGCGCGCGTGGACAACTTTTTAATATTTTTTTTTTAATAATTTTGTAATTTTTTAAATATTTTTTTAAATACTTTTAATATTTATTTTATTTTTTTTTTTTTTTTTTTCAGCCGGTCGCCGAGGTCCGGCAACCGGCCGGAAGCAACCGCCGGCGAGGGCAAGGCTGACCTCGCCGTATCTGGCGAGGTCGAGTCTCGCCGGCCATGGGCGAGGGCCGGCGGGCGGTTTCGCCCATGGCTGCCTCGCTAGATCAGGCCATGGGCGAGGCTCGATCTCGCCGGATGGGCGAGGTCGAGCCTCGCCGGCCCTCACCGGCCATGGGCGAGGTCGGGCGAGGGCCGGCGGCGAGCCTCGCCCATCGCCCATGGCCGTGATCGCCTCTGGCCGATCGCCGGACCCCGGCGATCGGCTGGAGGAAAAAGACAAAACTAAAAATATTTAAAAATATTTAAAAAAAAAAAATTAAAATATTATTAAAGGTTGTCCACGTTAGCGCCAATCAGGCCACGTCAGCCGGCCGGCGTCCAGTCAGCAAAATCCAGTCAAAATTGCCGGAAAGGACTGAATTTGCACGACTTAAAAATGTTTAGGACTGAATTGGCATCGAAAAAATGTTTATGACTAAATTGACACAAAGTTAAAAGGTTTAGGACTTTTTCGCACTTTTCCCCCTAAAACTACCGTGTAATAGTTACGTATTAGGGATTTCAATTGTAATATCATTATTATTTAATTAATGGCAATGACATATTTATTCATTTGTCCAATTATTTTATATTTACGAATGATTCCATAAGATCAGTTGCAACTAGACCTATTATTGAGATGTTAAGAATATATATTACGGGTTCATAGTTAGACTAATCTTTAAATCGTTTTCGATTGATGGATTATTGAGTGGATATTGATAATCATGTTGAAACCGGTGTATTATTAACTTCGCCATTAAGTATTGGATACTTAAGGGAATGGCAAATTGCAAGTCAGTGGGTATTGTGATGCTTGAGTTAAGAACATGAGTATTTGTATTAGACAAGCTTACTAAACGTGACACATATGGAACGATTAGCGACATTGAAGCTTTTAGTGTGGTCAATGTCTAATTGTTCATGCTTTATCTTGTGTAAATAATCCTTAAACCTAAGACATAATGTTAACTTGTGTATCGAATAACTATGGTTCATAGGTTCACATAATGCTGGGTTGTTGATCCGTTTTTATACCTAATTGTCATAATTTATTCATATACAAAATTGCATATGTACGCAATATGGAATCTTTCTCCTTGTTACATGCAATGTATAATAATAATGTCATATGCGATCTAATTATGACACTGTATTGAAATCTTTGACCGGGGTTGTCACCGAGAATAAATTATTTATGTCTCGAATAAAATGCATGTCAACTAAATTTGTCCATATGATCGAATTAGTGACTTGACAAATATTTCATGGTTTTTATTCGATCGGAACATAGTAAGACAGAAGGATTGAATTACACTGTAGTCAAAGCTGACAGGTTTATTATGGTGTTAAAACTTTCTAGCCATGACATATTGCTAGATGTCAATCATGGCTTGTAGGACAAAAGATTAATCGGGACAATTAATCCTACCGGGAGCACTAATGTGTTAGTACAAGTCTTACTATCAACTTAGTAATGAATCTAAAGATGTCACACACCATAAACAATTAGGATAACGTGGAACAAGAGAAAAATAATGTTGCAAATGTGTTTTCAATTACTGCAATCGAATTGAGTCGATATAAAATTAAATCAAATGAGATTTAATTATATTTGTATTATAATCATGAGCTTACATGCATATGATGCACAAGCAAGCTCAAAGTGAATATATATTAATGTATTCCAAATGCACATATAAATATTATGTCTTTTTTTATTATTTTATAAAAAAAGATTGATTATTTATTTATTCATTTAATTAATTAATTAATCAATGTGCACATGGTCAGCAATTGTTGCTGACCATGTGCAATGCACGTCACATGTGCATGTTTTGATAATAATAATTATATATATGTGGGGAAGCTTCATGCATGATGGTCAGCAACGCACAAAGCATGGTGCTTGAACAATCAACAACGATTGCTTATCGTTCGAGAATTTTTTTTGTTTTTTTAAATGCCGCATAAAGGAGGGCACTAAATAGGAAAAATGCGTGTTTTGCGTGTTGGTACACGAGAAAGAAAATGGATTCTCTCGGGCCATGGCTAAAACATCAAGGATACGGATGATTGTTTCCATGAGATTGCTAGCACAATCATAGTGGTAATTATCCAAAAGTTCTCTCTTCCATTCGACGTCCATTGGTAGTATGTCTGAATTAGAGGTCCAACGTTTGTGGGTCTTGAATTGAAGAACATCCAAACCAATTCGTTTAAAGCGCGCTTCGAGAAATAATTCGTTTAACTCCATTTTATATTCAGATTTTTTTATTAAAATGCAGGAACAATGCTTTTGGATAATTATGTATAGAAATATATTATATTTGTTTCCACTGTGTTTATGTTAATTTTGTCTATACATAATTCATGAAACCTCAATACTTGCTTCAAGTGTGCGCACGGTAGAAGAGCCCAAAGTATTTGAGGTAGCCATCGCTGTCGTCAAGGTCTTTGTCTGGTGTGGTCTGGAGGGAGGGATCTACCATTCGAGGGAGTGGAGGAGCGTGCGCTCCATTTGACACTACTTTTGGGTTGAAAAGATGACACTACTCGATCCCATATCTAATGACGAAGAAGAAGGTGAACAGGGAAGCAAAAGAAATAAAGAAAAAAATCTATGAACAAAAATGCTCTTAATTAGCCGGAAGATTTGACGGTAGATTTGGTCGGCGGGACGCATGCTTGGTGATTAATATAAGTGAATTAAAAATGTTGACGTGCTTATTTCAATTTAAATTTCTAAGATTGAACAAAAATTACTAATTTTGAAATTCGTGAAATAAAAATCCATTATACATTTTTTATTTTTATTTCCTGTTTGTCATATTTCCTCATCTTCTGACCTTGTGTGTTATTATTTCGTTTTTTTAAATGTATTTCGCGAGTCATTTTTTCTGCTCTTGATACAAATTCTAATACAAGTTATGTATTGATGAGTAAGATCTAATCGATTCTATGCATCTCCTCTGCGGTCGGCCCAATTCGCCACAGCTAGACGCCACCTTATCTCTCTCTATTTGCGTCGATAATGGCGGGGCTCATGCATAACAAAGACAGAGACAAACAAAGAAAGCCTAAATGTTCAATTTGGTGGACTTGGAGTTTGAGTTTGGGATTTAGCTTTTCTCGTTGGACGATTGTAGCCTCTATCGGGCATATCATGTGCACTAAAATCCGTCCAAAATTGATCAAAATGTTCATCCGGAGTTGGCGGGAAGACGATGAGTTGATTATGGTCCACTTTGTTTTCTGAAAAATAAACAATTTTAAAAAATATGGTCCAAAAAATGATCATTTAAAATAATTAGTCACTAAAAAATGTTTTACATTTTTGTAAGAGATACAAATGATCATTTTTTTTAGAAGATGTTTTACAAATCATTCATTTTACACAAAATGAATGTATCCTAAAAGTCAAGGGCAATATTGTTTGAGTTAGAAAACCGACAGGATGTATGAAAATTCCAAAAAAATTTTGGATGCCCGATCATACGTACCATTAGATAACGTGGATCCTTGGAATTTGTTGGTCCAGATTGAAAGATGGATTGCTTTGTGAGGACAAAGCGACACCAGAAGGTGTGGGAGAATGAATAGCCGAATAAAGTATAGCAGTTCTCTTTGGTAACTCATGAGCACGAGCGCGGAAAGCCCATTATCTGAATGACCATGAGAGAGAGAGAGAGAGAGAGTAATGGCGGTGGTCATGGCGGTTGTGAATGGCTCTTTGGACGGCGAGGGCGGGGTGTGTCACAATGGCAAGTACTTGCAATGACACAGATAGGGAAAAATACCAACAAAAAAATTAAATATATTAAATTGATACTAATTCAATTCTAAATACTTTTATATTGATACCAACTAAGTCTATTCGGTCAATTCAAATTAGAAAGTACTAATATAGATGTTTGCCGTTTGCATTACATGGCTGGAGTTGTCTTTGACATTTTCTTTTATAAAATTTTCTTTTGTTTTCCTTTTTTGTTTTTGTTTTTCCTTTTTATTGTAAAGGGCCAACCACCAGCCGCTAGCCCTAGATGGCTGCCCTTTGCCTTGTTGTGAGTGAGGGTCATGAGTCCCTAGTAAGCAACTAAGCAAGAGTCGCAATCCTTGCCCGGCGGTTGGTAAGGCATTACCGCTCTCGCACATGATCAATGAAGGCTACGAGTGCTCACCCAGCTAGGAGGGTGGGCTGCAATCCCTATCTAGTTGCCAATGACTGCTTCATAGCCCTCGCCGAGGGGTCATCAACCCCCTACTTGCCCTTAATAGTAGGGAAAAAAAAATTAAGGAAAAGAAAAAAATGGAAAATATTTTTGAAAAAAATTCACGTCGGTATTGATCATACCACATAAAATTGTTAGCACTTATATTAAATAATTTTTTTATATAAATTAGATAGATGGACTCAACCGATACCAATATAAAAAAATGTTTATGATTAAATTAGTTCAATTGAAATGTTTATGACTGAATTGATTCAAATATAATAGACTTGCAACTTTTTGGTACTTTTTTTATCGCAACTATGGTCAGACATGACCAATTTGAAATATGACGGAGAAATAGAGGAAGGCAAAGGTACAGCTTCTCTATGTTCTCTTTTCTTTTTCACTTGAAGATAAAACCTAAAATGCTCATCTTTCTATCTTCAATTAATTTTTCAGTTATGACATTCATCAATTCACAATTAAAAAAAAAAAAAAAAAACTCTCCTTTAAGGAAGCTTTACTTGTAGGCTCTCAATTTTTGAAGCTGAGAGCCTACTTTGCTTTACCTTTCTTTTAGGCCTTGATTTCTTTTTTTCTTTTTTTCTTTTTTTCCTCGATCAATCTAATATAGAATCTTTTATGGCCTTGTTTGGCATCTTCTTTCACTTGTTGTTATGGTGAATAACTCTGTTTGCAACTGAAAGTTTGTCAAGAATGTCGTCACCAGTTTAGCTAGTAGGATGACCATAACGTGATTTGATGACTTATTCAAGATTAGATGGAAGCTGTCCTTTCTCAATTTATAAGTAAATTTAAATCTAGAAGATTTTCTCTCTTAATTAAAATGCACATTTTGAAGTTTTTAGAAGCGTCTCGTTTGTGGTAATTCAACATGTTATTGTCATTGTCGTTGTCAATGTTGTCATCTTCATATGACAATAGTGTTGAGGAGGCTGAACCTAGACATATATTAAAAGAAATAGGTTTTTTAAAGGAAGCATTATTCAAGATTCAATGGAAGCTGTCCTTTCTCAAGTTAGAAGTAAATTTAAATCTAGAAGCTTTTCTCTCTTAATTAAAATGTACATTTTGAAGTTTCTTAGAAGCATCTACTTTGTGGTAATTCGACATGTTATTGCAATTGTCATTGTCAGTGTTGTCATCTTCGTATGACGATAGTGTTGAGGAGGCCGAACCTAGACATATATTAAAAGAAATAGGTTTTTTAAAGGGAAGCATTATTCAAGATTTGATGGAAGCTGTCCTTTCTCAATTTAGAAGTAAATTTAAATCTAGAAGCTTTTCTCTGTTAATTAAAATGTACATTTTGAAGTTTCTTAGAACCGTTTGGTTTGTGGTAATTCAACATGTTATTGTCATTGTCGCTATCGGTGTTGTCATCTTCGTATGACGATAGTGTTGAAGAGGCCGAATCTAGACATATATTAAATGAAATAGGTTTTTAAAGGAAGCCTCAATGTGTGCCCATCATCACCAATGATTCCAATGATTAGCTATTAATTATTTTTGATTTTTTTGGATGAGAGCATGGTTATAACTGTAAATTACACTCCTTTCTTTTCTGGGTTTTATTTATTTATTTTTTTGCAGCTCTTTTGGGATTTTCTTTACTTGAAATCTTTTATGTTTCTTTTATGTTTCAACGATTTTTTTATTAGAAAAAAAGAAAAAGAAACTCGGCATTATCCTAAAATTTTTGTCATGCATTTAAGTCCTTAACTTGCACACATTATGGATTTCTGAACTTCTGCTAGGTCCATTTTTTTTAGATAGAAAATATCACGTGCCTCTTTATTATTGTTATTCTTTAAATTCAACGTGGTTTTTTTTTCTTAAATTAATAGAAAAACTGTCCAATAAGTTTTCCATCCAACAAAAACAATGGGAACTAACGGGTGGAAGTAAGGGTATGCAACTTAATCAGGCGTGTCCTCAAAATTGGTCCGATTTCTCGGTTCCAAATTTCAATGGGAACGGATCTAGTTTCTGGTTTCGAGTGAAAAACCACTAAGGAATCAGATTGATTGGACCAAATTCGGAACATATTTCCTAAACCTTAAAAATCCTAATTTTCTCTTGGCACTTTTTTTGTCCATCTCTTTCTTTTTCTCCATTCTCTCCAACTTCACTCAAACACTTCACAACTCTCTTGCTCGCTTGCAACTCACCCTCTTCCTCACTTGCTTATGGCTTGCCCTCACTTGTTTGAGTCCCACAACCCCTGCTTGTTCCTGACTCACGTTTACTTGCTCGCCCACGTTCATCTTTTACTTTGAACAATTTTGTCACTCATGTTATTGCTGAAAAAAATGAAACCATAAAAAGAAACCTAAAAAAAAAAAAAACGAGTTCTCGAGATAAACCTAGAAACCAGATAAAAAGCAAGATAGTTTCCGAGGCAAACATGGTAGTTTTCTAGTCTTAAGAATTGGGGACCGTCTCTAACATGATATGTTCTAGATTTTAGGTTATAGAATTCAAGTTAGAAGTCTCGAACCTACTCACCCTAGAACCAATCATCTTTAGACGAGAAATTAGAGTGGCAAAACATAACATAAGTTTCAAGATTGAATCGCACAAGAAAAAGATTTTAGGACTAAAGTGCCGAACGTCCACGAATCCTATGACCCCCGGTATCATTATTTCATTTATTGTTTACCTGAAGGGTAGATATATGCGAAGAAATAACGTCAGATTCACGTCGCAGATAGTCGTCCCTGTTGATTGTCACGTAGGGTTTCGGATGACAATTTTGACGAAAAACTTAATACATGTCATTTTCGTCCAAAAGGCCGACCATTATATTTTAAACATTTTAAAAGTCGTTGTTGGGAATGACTGATCCCTGAAATACCGGATTCGACACTAAATCGAACCCCTAAATCAATGCGGAAGACGTAGCCCGGGAAAAACACGTATCACCGATCGTAAAGCACACCACGGATTCGAGAGTACGTTGTTAGCCACAGATTAAGCACCGACGCCGATTGAGGAAGAAAATCCGGTCGAATTCGATCCGATGAAGCCTTGAAGGGAAGAATTTGAAGCCGTATGCCCTACTTGTTCCTTTTGAGAGAGAAACGCGCGGGGAGAGAAAAGACGTGCGTAATTTCTAATTCCAACAGACGTCTTCTCTCTCTCTCTCTCTCTCTCTCCCTTTTATACCTCCCCCCATCCACGGGCCATATTCCCGTGGGCCGGGCTCTTGGCCCAACTTGGGCGGACAGGCCTTAAGCCCAAATTAAATAAAGCCTTCATCTCCCACTCGCACATGGTGGGCCGAACAATATTCTCTTTACCTCTCTTCAACATTCATACCGGTGAATAATCCGTGCGACCAGCATACTTTGAGCTCGTTGCTATACATCCGTTAGGAATATATAGCAGCTCATTAATGGGTGTCACACTCGAGTAGATTTAGTATGCAGTACCCTAGATCGATCGATCACATTTATATCTCTCTTGATCTCTTTTAAACAATGATATATATTGTATTCACAATTATAATTATCACAAAGACAATCATAATTGGTCGACCAGTGAATACAAAAACTACAATGTGATTCTCCAAAATCGATCTTCCTCTTTCCTTCAAACTCTCAATTTCAGTCCAGCTTGCTTTTCTAGAAATGCCCCATTAGATCGAATCATCTCATGACCATTGGCAACACCCTAAGATAACAAACACTAAATAGAAATCTTGAGAATAAGTAAGAGTCACGAGGGGACTAAAAATTGAGGAACTCTTTTCCTCAAAAGTCTCACACGTCATAAAAGTTGAGATCAAACTTTTTGCCACTCTTATTGGTCGTCTCATGCATACGTAGTATGAAATCGTATTACGGTATTAACTCCTTTCCCATGGAGCGTATGTCTGCACTTTTCAATACCGTACAAATGATAGTTCAGACATACCTAATGTCTAACTTGAGTTCACATATCTACTCAATCACAAAATTCATAGAACTCATATCTAGCATCATAGACAGATAAAGTAAAATATGTGGGGTATTTTACTTTTGGACATCGTAAGTATTATGTCCTCATCTTAACACTTAGTTAAGGCGACATACGTATTTTAAGCTTGAGCTCTCGATTATCACCTAGATAATAAGCTTAAAATCAGTCTCATCTCTATTTATCACACAGTAAACAGAGGCGATTACCCGTGTGAGTGGGCTAATCTTTTATCTGTCCGACATACTTCTCAACTTAAAATAATACACTAAGTATTAAGATGCATAAAGATCATACAAAGATTCATAGGCATTAATAATGAAACAACACTAGTTCATAAATGTGAACAACTCAGGGAAATTACAATCCAGTACATCAGACTCTACGCAATCCTAGAGATTTTACATGACCATAAAACACATCTCTAGGTATTGGCTTTGTCATAGGATCTGCTACCATTCTATGCGTAGATATGTACTGTAAGTTCACATCCTTTTGTGCAACCATATCCTTGACAAAGTTATACTTGGTATCTATATGTTTGGTCTTGCCATAATACTTTGGATCTTTGGTGTATGCTATAGCTGCTTGGCTATCACAGTTAACCAATAATTGATTTGCAGCTTTCTCAATAACACCTAAATAATCCAAGAATCTCTTAAGCCAAACTGCTTCTTGTACTGCTGCTGATAATGCCACGAACTCAGCTTCCATCGTGGATAAGGCTATGCATGTTTGCTTCTTACTACTCCATGATATGGCGCCATTGCTCGGTAAGAAAGCAAATCCGAGGTAGATTTTCTTTTATCTAAATCTCCTCCCAAATCAGCATCTGAATAGCCTTCAAGTATGAGATCCTTTCCTTGGTAATTCAACTTGTAATCAGCGGTTCCCTTGAGATACCTCGGTATTCTCTTAACGGCTTTCCAATGTGCTAGACCTGGATTGGATTGGTATCTACTCACCATTCCAACTGCAAAACATATGTCGGGTCTTGTACACATCATAGCGTACATCAAGCTCCCAACAACACTTGCATAAGGAACATGTTTCATTTGTTCATTCTCTTGTGGAGTCCTTGGACACAGTCTATGGCTCAATCCTTCACCTTTTGCAATAGGAGTGTCTATGGGTTTACAATCTTGCATACGAAACCGTTCTAGAACTTTGTTTATATAAGTTTCTTGCGAAAGAGACAACGATCTCTTGAACGATCTCTTGAAATCTTAACTCCAAGAATGTATGCAGCCTCACCCATATCCTTCATCTCAAAGTTGGAAGACAACCAACTCTTGACAGTCTTAACAAACTCCATATTGCTTCCAGCAATTAGTATATCATCAACATATAATGATATGATCACAAATTGATCATTGGATCTTTTGATATATACACAATGATCCTCATCAATCATCGTAAAATCATATGCCATTATGGCATTATGAAAACGTATATACCATTGTCTTGATGACTGCTGCTTAAGACCATATATCGACCTCAAAAGTCGACATACTTTTCTTCTTGGCCTTTCACTATGAAACCAACAGGTTGTTCCATATATATTTCTTCATCTAATTCTCCATTGAGGAAAGCGAGTCTTTACATCCATTTGATGTAATTCAAGATCAGACTAGCCACTATTGCAGAATAATGCGAATTGAGGTAAATCTTACTACAAGAAAACATATCTTCATAATCAATTCCTTCCTGTTGATTATATACCTTCGCCACAAGGCGAGCCTTATGCCTTTCAATCGAGCCATCAGCCTTTCGCTTTATTTTGAGAACCCATTTGTTCCCAATAGCTCCGCATCCTTTTGGCAGATCAACTAGTTCCCAGACTTGGTTTGATTTCATTGACTCCATTTCCTCTTCCATTGCATTAATCCATTTTTCCTTACTAGGGAAATTCAGAGCCTCATTAATATTTCTTGGCTCATCCTCATCTTGTGGAGCAACCATAAAAGTCTCCCCTTCAATGTCAAAACATCGACGAGGAATACTTTGGCGACTTGTTCGCCGTATGGGAGATTGTACACTTTGCACATCATTCCCCATTATGCTCCCACTTGGATGAAGTCCACTAAGGTCATTATCTTGATCCAAGGTTTCAAATAGGGAACAATCTTCCCCTATTTCGCCCTTCTTAGGAAATTCATCCTCTAGAAATATGACATCTCATGATTCAAACTCAGTTATACTCCCACTTTCCTGCTCACCTATGAACACATATCCTTTCGAGTGTTCAGAGTACCTTATAAAAATACTCTTCTTTCCTCGGGACCCAGTTTCCCAAACTTGTAGAGAGGACTCATGTGTATAGGCAGCACAACCCCATGGCTTAAGAAAACTTAAGTCCGGTTTTCTATCTGTCCATAACTCATATGGAGTGGAAGTAACTGATTTGGAAGGCACACGGTTAAGTATATAGGCAGCAGTTAACAATGCATCACTCCAAAAAGTAATAGGTAAGTTAGCATGCGCCATCATGAACCTAACCATTTCTAGTAAGGTTATGTTTCTTCCCTCCGCAATACCATTTTGTTGAGGAGTATATGGAATAGACATTTGTCTTTTTATTCATTTTTCATCACATAATTTTCTAAGCTCATCAGATAAATATTCTCGACCTCAATCGGATCTCAATACTTTTATTTTCTCGTCTAATTGATTCTCTACCAGGTTCATAAACCTTTTAAAACACCTTATTGCTCCAGATTTGTGAGAAATCAAATAGACATATCCGAATCGAGTATAATCATCAATAAAAGTGATGAAATAAACAGCCACATGCCTTCCTTTCACATTCATTGGACCACAGACATCAAAATGGATTAAATGTAGAGGAAATTCAGCTCTTTTTCATTTTCCAAATGGTTTTCTTGTCGTTTTCCCTTCTAGGCAATGCTTACATATGAACAAATCGACTTTTTCAATATTGCCCAACAAGCCCTCTTTGGCTAGTCTATTCATACGCTGTTGGCCAATGTGACCAAGTCTAGCATGCCACACATTCACATCATTATCATATTTATTAGGAGACGTGAGAAGGGAATAACAAACATTAGTATTAACATAATCAATATCTAATACAATAAAACCATCCAGAAAATAACCACAACCATAGTAATTTGTATCCAAAAACAAATTCACACCTCTATTACAGAAGTTCATATTAAAACCTAATTTAATCAACACTAATACAGACACTAAATTCTGACGAATCTCCGGAGCATACAGCACATCATGAAGGAACAAAGTGCGTCCACCACGCATATTCAGTTGGCATGTGCCAATTCCTTTCACTTTAGCTCTGGAGTTGTTTCCCACATAGATCCACTTAGTTCCAGTTGGTATTCGTCGAAATTCCATGAAGGATCCTCTATCCTTCGCTACATGGTCCGTTGCTCTTGAATCCACAGTCCACAAAGGATTAAACTCAGTTAAGAATACAGATTTCGACACAAAAGTGAAGTTCTGAAAAGTACAAGGGGTGCATACATTCTTTGGCTCACGACAATCGCGAGCATAATGACCCTTATTGTCACAGTTGTAGCATTTCACCCTTGCAAGCTTTTTCATGCGGGGACGCTTCCCTCTTTCATGTTGGTTAAACTTGGGTTTCTTCCCTGAAGGACCTGCTTCTTCCTTGCCTTTTTCCTTATCAAACCAGTTAGGGCACTTGCACTTGGAGCTCGAAGCTCCATTTGAGCTAACTAGCATGATAAAGTTCAGCATCCGGCTTAGCCGCCAACAAGCGGTCCTCTTCCAGCTCAAGATGACGCATTACATCCTCAAAGGTTTTGATATTTTCATTATGAGTCGGTGCACCTTCATATGCTCCCAACTCGAGGCAAGGAACGAATCACTACTTGCACTTGCTGCTCATCCGTGAGGACATGGCCAGCATCTCTCAGCTCGAGTTATCATGTTTGACATCTTTCTAAGATGTTGCTTCATGGTCTGACCATGAGGCTTCTTATAAGAGTCAAACCTGATAGTGAGCTGCCTCAGTCTAGTCACCGAAGTATGACCAAATCTAGCTGCCAATGCCTCCCACATTTCCTTAGCATTGTCAAAACACCGAAACTCTCGCATGACGTCATTTTCCATGCTGCTCAGCAACGTGATGCGAGCTAGAGAGTTCATTCTTTTCCACGCAGAAAAAGTTTCTTTGTCTCTTTTGTGCTGTGCAGTGGTTCCCTCTTCAGGTTCTACCATGGTCATGACAAGAGCCTCAAGTGCTTCTTGCTCTTCCAGCACATACTGGATTTTCATTTGCCAAATTTCATAGTTGTCTCCATTGACCTTTTCACCTTTGTTCAACTCGGCAACTATGCTCTTTGTGGCTGAAGCCATTGATCTGAACAAATCAGACAAATATGCACGAATTATTAATGCCTATCATTTTTGCATCCCTATTTACATAGACCCATCATATTAATGAATAATTTCAAGTAAGGTTTCAGAATCAAAAGGTCACTATGTTTCCAATCATCCTCCAAAATCCTAACTTAAAACTATCATCAATATAATTGTCTTATGCAAAATCAATTCTATGAAGCTACAAAAACTTCTAAAACTACCCACTAATTACCCACAGAAACCAGCAATAACAGAAAGCAACATATAATAGACATCCAATAAAACAATAATGCTTTCAATTAACACAATTAGGTAGTAATCATTACATAATATTTCCACAAATCACACTTAACATATATCAGCCAATACAACTAACACCAAGTCAGCACACGAACTGGGAAAGATCCTCTTTTGTTTAATTTCTTGATCTTTTCCCTTGAAACAATATAGTAATATTCATTTACAAAATCCATCACAATTTTCTTATAGGAAGCAGCTCTGTTGACATCCCATATGCGATTCAACACATCTTGCCATTCAGTGGAAGAGTGTTTATGAAAAATCGCACCATCTCTGACTGTGACATAGGACGACCATTCCATATGACCTGTTGAATTTTCCCGTTGACTTCAAGGACATGATCAATTAAGTCACCTCTTTCCCATCGATGATGGTCGGCTCGGCTATCAACTTAGAGGCCTATCCTTTTGTTCATCCAGAATCGCCGAATAGGTGTGCGCAACCTCAAGGGAGGCATTGTTCCTACAACAAATGCAGAACAAATAAGAGATCACAAATAATCCACAGACTTAATTGAAAAAGAAACACATTCTTTTCCTCTCTTTTTTTTTTTTTTCGGGTCAACGGTCAAAGTCAACGGTCAACGGTCGTCGTTCAATGGTCAACGGTCGTCAGGGTCAACGGTGGTCAACGGTTGTCAGACCGGACGGACTGGTTGGGCCGGTCGGGCCGGAGGGGGCCGGCTCGGGCGAACCGAAGGCACGTGCACGCGCCGCTTGTGCGGTGGCGGCCGACGCCACGCACGTCATCCGGCATGTGCCGCGCGCGTGCCGGGTCTCGCGCGGGGTCGGGTCGCCGGCCGGTCCCGGCGAATTGTCGCCATGCTGACATCATCGATGACGTCACCCTAGCGGTTATTGACCGTTGGTGACGTCATGTTGACGCGCACGCACGGTCCGCGGATTAGCGCGTGCCGGCTGGCGGCCGGCGGTGCACACGCACCGGCCCGCCGGCCGGTGCGCGTGCGCGCCCGCACGCGCTGGGCGAGCTAGCGCCCGGGCGCCGCGCCCACGCTGGATCGGGCTTCGGCCGCACGTGTGGGCGCGTGCGGCGTCGCCCGGCGGCGCAAGACGTGTTTCCAGACTCGTCTCGACGTCGCATTTCTCCCCATGTGTTCAGAAAATGATTTTGACTTACGAAAACTCATAAAAAGGACGTACAATGCTCGGGTGTCGGGATTTCTCGCCCGATCCGTACGGCCGAAACACTTTCGCGAAAAATCAATCAAAAACATCAAAACAAATCGGGAAAACGTGAAACCTGGCTCTGATACCAATGTTGGGAATGACTGATCCCCGAAATACCGGATTCGACACTAAATCGAACCCCTAAATCAATGCGGAAGACGAAGCCCGGGAAAACACGTATCACCGATCGTAAAGCACACCACGGATTCGAGCGTACCTTGTTAGCCACAGATTAAGCACCGACGCCGATAGGAGGAAGAAAATCTGGTCCTGTTCGATCCGATGGCGCCTTGAAGGGAAGAATTTGAAGCCGTATGCCTAATGTTTTTTTGAGAGAGAAAACGCCATGGGAGAGAAAAGACGTGCGTAATTTCTAATTCCAACGGACGTCTTCTCTCTCTCTCTCTCTCTCTCCCTTATATACCTCCCCATCCACGGGCCATATTCCCGTGGGCCGGGCTCTCTTGGCCCAACTTGGGCGGACGGGCCAAGCCCAAATTAAATAAAGCTTTCAGTCGTGATAAAAGTGACCCATGGCTTAAAAGTTGTATTTTTTCGGGAATTTGATTGCAAAATTCTTTGTGTCATTGTTCGAAAAACTTTTGAGTTTTGCGTTGTGGAATGAGTTTGAGACAGGTTTGTTTTCGTTAATAAGTACCAAAACTCGAAATCAGCCAATTATATAGTAGCAAGAATCTTTTTTTCTTCAAAAATATGCTAAATTATATAGTTAATCATGTTATTAATGTAGTTTCTTCAAAACAACCAAGAAAATGTGAAGTAGTTAAGTTTCCTGGGTGGTTTTGGATTTCCCATGTTCTTAAAGGGGATAAGTTTAAGACGCCTTAGAAAGAGCTGTCTCGGTGTGAACATGCCTAGAGTGAACAAAAAGATTTTTAATCGTTTATGAAAATATTTAGACATAAATTATTATAGACAATGAAAAAGTTTCAATTGACTAATTATTTCAAGTAATATAATCGATCATTTTTAGAAAAAATATTTTTTAAATTATTTATTTTCTATGAAATAAACAGAGACTTACTTGAAAAGAGTCATCATAAGAGGCTTAAACCTCGGGCAATTAATGCAAAACTACCAAAGTCCGGGTGCATCTATCCACACGAATCCATACGCCCTCTGTTGCTTGCATTTGGAATGACAATAAGGAAATGAATATTTTTACCAACTCTATTTCCCTTCACAAAATCTCCTTTTGATGGATCTTAAAATTTAAAGTATCTTCTCCCTTTTTCCTCATTATATTTAATCCATTTTTCCCTTCACTATCCTCAAATTGTAAACTATGACAAATAGAGTGTAAAATCCTAAATTGGCGCACGGTTAACTGTCACGTGTCATTTAACTTAATAATTTGATAATAAAATTTAACGAAAACTAACATAGGGTAAATTTGTCACAAGTGTATCAGTTTTGGGTAAATTTGTCAAAGGTATACATACCAGTTTAGGGTTTTTTGTGGTAAAAAAAATAGTTTGGGGTAAATTTCTCACAAGTATACCAGTTTGGGGTTTTTCAGGGTATTAACCCTAATTAATATAGCAAAGAAACTATATTCAGATTGTCCTTCCATGTATTTTACAATGATTGGGTTTGAACAGGAAAGGGATGTTTTGACTTTCTAAGAGAATTGTTTGCTTTTTTTTTTTTGTCTTTTTTTTTTTCTTAGGAAAAGAGAAATTGAGAAGTGCACAATATTTGATGAATGAAGTGTCCAAATAAAAGTAAAGATGAGTGCGTGAAGTTCTCAAGAGGACTTCTACTGCTATTTTAATTTTCTTCCAAACTCACATTTCTATTGATTCTTATATTCTAAATGATCAAATAAATGGAAACTACATAAGATCAAATAGTAAAGGCATGATGTGGGCGCTCGAGAATTTCTTAATTCGGTAAAGTTTTTCTCAAAATGCACACTTTGCTTTATTATTTTGTTCTCATTTGTAATTTAATATTACTTTTAATCTCAGCTATTTTGAGAGATGCAGCATGAATACAAATTTAATTGATTTTGTATGCATGCTTATTGATTAATATAAGTGAATTAGAAATGTTGGGGTGCTTATTTCAATTTTGATTTCTAAGATTGAAAAAAAAATACTAATCTCGATATTCATGAAGTAAAACTCCCTATACACCAATAACTTTGATTGTGCTGCGGCGGCTCGCATGTTGGAGCTCTACAGACACGTGTGGGATACGGTATAGGGGTGATCGGTTCGCCCGGTCCGGTTCCAAGGTGGAACCGAACTGGACCGGAAACCGGTTCCCAATTTGGGAACCGTGGACTGACCGTTTGGTCCTAGGACCCGAACCGGACCGGACCATCGGTTCGGTCCGGTCCGGTCCAGTCCAACAAATCGGCATTTTCCTTTTTCACTAAAGAAAAACCATGCTCCGGACCAATCAATCCAATTCGGTTCCCGGGCGTTCTAAAAACTACTCACACATGTTTCCATGCGCCATGTGCAAAATATTCACACTTCACTTGCGTGAATATCAATCACAATTTATGTGTTTCACGCTTAATTTTAAGCATAAAAGCCATGAACAATTTGATTAAAGGTTGTGCTTAGTTTAGGTTTTATAGACAATCTCTCTTCTATGCTTTGAATGTTTAGTCGATATCAGACTCTTTGAGGCTTGAAGTGCCTTGTTGTTTGCAAGTGAGGGGAGCAAGAGAGAGAGTGTGAGCACGAGAAACTCCTAGTGCCTTGTCTCACATCGAGTAGAAAATGAAACTAACAAGTAAGTTTTCTCTATAAATAAAGAGTAATAACAAAGCTTTGGTGGTCTCTTGGCCACATAGAAGATTGTTACCTCAATTGCAATCGTAATTGCAATAAGTTTCATATATAATATTCATATATTATGTGTTTATATATTATATGTATATAAATTATATATAAAAAAAATTGGTCCGATCCGGTCGGTCCGGTTCCCACCTTGGAACTGAGAATCGGACCAACCGGCCGCGGGTTCCAAGATTAGGAACCGGGAACTGGACCGCCAGCTGTGGGAACTGCCCAAAACTGGTCCGGTCCGGTCGGTCCCGGCTCGTGGCGGTTTCCGTTGCACACCCTAATACGAGACAGGGGGTCTTGCGTGGTTGTGAAGGAACCCTGCGAGGAGATTTAAGGAGGCTTCGAGGGCTTTATGTTTCTTCGTTTATGTTTTTTTTTTTTGTATTTTTGTTTTTTGTTTTTTTTTTTTTGGGGCGAGGGATTGGGTTGGTGTGGGGGCGCGAGTGTGTTTTGTCTTCTTCTTTTCCTTGATTTTGGGGGGCCGCGGTTCTAGACTTCTTACCTAGTCAAGTTCGTGACATGGGGGATCAATCCAACGGGGAAGATCTTGGAGTGGGATAGACATGGGCAGACTTGACAAACGAAACTGATCAAGATCCAATTTAAATCAATCTATTTCGAGAATGTAAATATTTCTAAAATAATTTGAGAAAATTTTGAATAAAAAACGAAATGCTTTTATTTTCTCAAAAAATAGTTCGGTCGGAGTTAATCTTATTTCACAAATAAATCTAAAGTGAATGTGGAAATTCAAATAAGTCAAATTCCTATTTGTTGTGTACTTGATTCGAATGATCTTCAGTGACAGCTTCTTGTTCTAATGTGAGATTTTTAAGGTCATTTTAATGAATATCACCAGTCTCTTTTCAAACTCAAAGAACAATTTCATTTTAGAGCTCATCGATGGAGGGATTAGGTTGAGATTATGAGGTTTCGCTTCCAAACTGAAGCTCTCACTCTAGTTTTGCTTGAAGGCAATCGAGCTACGTTGAACTCAAAGAGGTCTTCATTTCGGAGGCAATCGAACTCAAAGAGGTCTTCAATTGAAGGTTCGAAAGTGATGGGGTAGGAGGAAGGGGTGGTGGCGGCGGCAGCGAGATGAGCTGGTAAGGTGCCTTTGATCAGAGAGAATCCGCGAAGGAGGTGTTGCTTGATGAGATGAAGCCTCGAGGACATCTCAGTGCTTAATAATGTTGTCATTTCTGAAGGAGCTTGGGCAGATTGAGCTTTGAGTGAGTGGGTTAAAGAGATATGCAACAAAGTCTACAACAGCATCCGAGTCATCTTGCCTTATAGCTCAGCGCGCCTCTGCTTCTTCTCCAGCCTCAAGACCTCCTTGGCCCTCTCCATCTTCACCTTTTGATGAGCCTGATCCTCAGCGTCAACTCCGAGAACAGTCCAAAGCTCATCGCCATGCCGGTCCATTAAGGCGACTCACTGGCTGCGTCGAAGGTAGCTAAGTCATGGGGGTCCTTGCTGTTGGATGTATGCCCTAAAACTACCGTGTAATAGTTAAATATTAGGGATTTCAATTGTAATATCATTATTATTTAATTAATGGCAATGACGTATTTATTCATTTGTCCAATTATTTTATATTTACGAATGATTCCATAAGATCAGTTGCAACTAGACCTATTATTGAGACGTTAAGAATATATATGACGGTTCATAGTTAGACTGAATCTTTAAATCGTTTTGATTGATGGATTATTGAGTGGATATTGATAATCATGTTGAAACCGTGTTTTATTAACTTCACCATTAAGTATTGGATACTTAAGGGAATGGCAAATTGCAAGTCAGTGGGTATTGTGATGCTTGAGTTAAGAACATGAGTATTTGTATTAGACAAGCTCACTGAACGTGACGCATATGGAACGATTAGCGACATTGAAGCTTTTAGCGTGGTCAATGTCTAATTGTTCATGCTTTGTCTTGTGTAAATAATCCTTAAACCTGAGACATAGTGTTAACTTGTGTATCGAACAACTATGGTTCATAGGTTCACATAATACTGGGTCGTTGATCCGTCTTTATACCTAATGGTCATAATTTATTCATATACAAAATTGCGTATGTACGCAATATGGAATCTTTCTCTTTGTTACATGCAATGTATAATAATAATTTCATATGCAATCTAATTATGACACTGTATTGAAATCTTTAACCGGGGTTGTCACCGAAAATAAATTATTTATGTCTCGAATAAAATGCATGTCAATTAAATTTGTGCATATGATCGAATTAGTGACTTGACAAATATTTCATGTTTTTTATTCGATCGGAACATAGTAAGACAAAAGGATTGAATTACAATGTAGTCAAAGCTGACAAGTTTATTATGGTCTTAAAACTTTCTAGCCATGACATATTGCTAGATGTCAATCATGGCTTGTAGGACAAAAGATTAATCGGGACAATTAATCCTACTGGGAGCACTAATGTGTTAGTACAAGTTTTACTACCAACTTAGTGATGAATCTAGGGATGTCACATACCATAAACAATTAGGATAACGTGGAACAAGAAAAATAATGTTGCAAATGTGTTTGCAATTACTGCAATCGAATTGAGTCGATCTAAAATTAAATCAAATGAGATTTAATTATATTTGTATTATAATCATGAGCTTACATGCATATGATGCACAAGCAAGCCCAAAGTGAATATATATTAATGCATTCCAAATGCACATATAAATATTATATCTTTTTTTAATTATTTTATAAAAAAGATTGATTAATTATTTATTCATTTAATTAATTAATTAATCAATGTGCACATGGTCAGCAATGCTGACCATGTGCAACGCACGTCACATGTGCATGTTTTGATAATAATAATTAAAATATATATATGGGTAAGCTTCATGCATGATGGTCAGCAACGCTAACCATCATGCACGAAGCATGGTGCTTGAACAATCAACAACGATTGTTTATCGTTCGAGAATTTTTTTTGTTTTTTTAAATGCCGCATAAAGGAGGGCACTAAATAGGAAAAATGTGTGTTTTGCGTGTTGGTACACGAGAAAGAAAATGGATTCTCTCATTCGGGCCGTGGCTAAAAACATCAAGGATACAGAGGATTGTTTCCATGAGATTGCTAGCACAATCATAGTGGTGATTATCCAAAAAGTTTTTCTTCCATTCGACGTCCATTGGTAGTATGTCTAAATTAGAGGTCCGACGTTTGTGGGTCTTGAATTGAAGAACATCCAAACCAATTCGTTTAAAGCGCTTTGAGAAATAATTCGTTTAACTCCATTTTATATTCAGATTTTTTATTAAAATGCATGAACAACGCTTTTGGATAATTATGTATAGAAATATATTATATTTGTTTCCACTGTGTTTATGTTAATTTTGTCTATACATAATTCATGAAACCTCAATACTTGCTTCAAGTGTGCGCACGGTAGAAGAGCCCAAAGTATTTGAGGTAGCCATCGCTGTCGTCAAGGTCTTTGTCTGGTGTGGTCTGGAGGGAGGGATCTACCATTCGAGGGAGTGGAGGAGCGTGCGCTCCGTTTGACACTTCTTTTGGGATGAAAAGATGACACTACTCGATCCCATATCTAATGACGAAGAAGAAGGTGAACAGGGAAGCAAAAGAAAGAAAGAAAGAAAAATCTATGAACAAAAATGCTCTTGATTAGCGGGAAGATTTGGTGGTAGATTTGGTCGGCGGGACGCATGCTTGGTGATTAATATAAGTGAATTAAAAATGTTGACGTGCTTATTTCAATTTAAATTTCTAAGATTGAACAAAAATTACTAATTTTGAAATTCGCGAAATAAAACTCCATTATACATTTTTATTTTGATTTCCTGTTTGTCATATTTCCTCATCTTCTGACCTTGTGTGTTATTATTTCTTGTTTTTTTTTTAAATGCATTTGGCGAGTCATTTTTTCTGCTCTTGATACAAATTCTAATACAAGTTATGTATTGATGAGTAAGATCTAATCGATTCTATGCATCTCCTCTGCGGTCGGCCCAATTCGCCACAGCTAGACGCCACCTTATCTCTCTCTATTTACGTCGATAATGGCGGGGCTCCTGCATAACAAAGACAGAGACAAACAAAGAAAGCCTAAATGTTCAATTTGGTGGACTTGGAGTTGAGTTTGGGGATTTAGCTTTCTCGTTGGACGATTGTAGCCTCTATCGGGCATATCATGTGCACTAAAATCCGTCCAAAATTGATCAAAATGTTCATCCGGAGTTGGCGGGAAGACGATGAGTTGATTATGGTCCACTTTGTTTTCTGAAAAATAAACAATTTTGAAAAAATATGGTCCAAAAAATGATCATTTAAAATAATTAGTCACTAAAAAATATTTTACATTTTTGTAAGAGATACAAATGATCATTTTTTTTTAGAAAATGTTTTACAAATCATTCATTTTACACAAAATGAATGTATCCTAAAAGTCAAGGGCAATATTGTTCGAGTTAGAAAACCGATAGGATGTATGAAAATTCCAAAAAAATTGGATGCCCGATCATACGTACCATTAGATAACGTGGATCCTTGGAATTTGTTGGTCCAGATCGAAAGATGGATTGCTTTGTGAGGACAAAGCGACACCAGAAGGTGTGGGAGAATGAATAGCCGAATAAAGTATAGCAGTTCTCTTTGGTAACTCATGAGCACGAGCGCGGAAAGCCCATTATCTGAATGACCATGAGAGAGAGAGAGAGAGAGAGAGAGTAATGGCGGTGGTCATGGCGGTTGTGGATGGCTCTTTGACGGCGAGGGCGGGGTGTGTCACAATGGCAAGTACTTGCAATGACACAGATAGGGAAAAATACCAAAAAATAAAAAATTAAATATATTAAATTGATACTAATTCAATTCTAAATACTTTTATATTGATACCAACTGAGTCTGTTCGGTCAATTTAAATTAGAAATTACTAATATAGATGTTTGCTGTTTTGCATTACATGGCTGGAGTTGTCTTTGACATTTTCTTTTATAAAATTTTCTTTTGTTTTCCTTTTTTTTTTCTGTTTTTCCTTTTATTGTAAAGGGCCAACCGCCAGCCGCTGCCCTTTGCCTTGTTGTGAGTGAGGGTCATGAGTCCCTAGTAAGCAACTAAGCAAGAGTCGCAATCCTTGCCCGGTGGTTGGTAAGGCATTGCCGCTCGCACATGATCAATGAAGGCTACGAGTGCTCACCTAGCTAGGAGGGTGGGCTGCAATCCCTATCTAGTTGCCAATGACTGCTTCATAGCCCTCGCCGAGGGTCATCAACCCCTACTTGCCTTAATAGTAGGAAAAAAATTAAGGAAAAGAAAAAAATGGAAAATATTTATAAAAAAAAATTCACATCAGCATTGATCATACCACATAAAAATTTTATCACTTATATTCAATAATTTATTTTTTATATAAATTAGATAGATGGACTCAACCGATACCAATATAAAAAAATGTTTACGATTAAATTAGTTCAATTGAAATGTTTATGATTGAATTGATTCAAATATAATAGACTTGCAACTTTTTCGGTACTTTTTTATCGCAACTATGGTCAGACATGACCAATTTGAAATATGACAGAGAAATAGAGGAAGGCAAAGGTACAACTCTATGCTCTCTTTTTCTTTTTTTTCACTTGAAGATAAAACCTAAAATGCTCATCTTTCTATCTTCAAATAATTTTTCAGTTATGACATTCATCAATTCGCAATTAAAAATAGAAAAAAAAAACTCTCTCCTTTAAGGAAAGCTTTTTACTTGTAGGCTCTCAATTTTTGAAGCTGAGAGCCTACTTTGCTTTACCTTTCTTTTTTAGGCCTTGATTTCTTTTTTTTTTCTTTTTTTTTTCCTCGATCAATCTAATATAGAATCTTTATGGCCTTGTTTGGCATCTTGTTTCACTTGTTGTTATGGCGAATAACTCTGTTTGCAACTGAAAGTTTGTCAAGAATGTCGTCACCAGTTTAGCTAGTAGGATGACCATAACGTGATTTGATGACTTATTCAAGATTAGATGAAAGCTGTCCTTTCTCAATTTAGAAGTAAATTTAAATCTAGAAGATTTTCTCTCTTGATTAAAATGCACATTTCGAAGTTTCTTAGAAGCGTCTGGTTTGTGGTAATTCAACATGTTATTGTCATTGTCGTTGTCAATGTTGTCATCTTCATATGACGATAGTGTTGAGGAGGCTGAACCTAGACATATATTAAAAAGAAATAAATTTTTTTAAAGGGAAGCATTATTCAAGATTCAATGGAAGCTGTCCTTTCTCAAGTTAGAAGTAAATTTAAATCTAGAAGCTTTTCTCTCTTAATTAAAATGTACATTTTGAAGTTTCTTAGAAGCATCTACTTTGTGGTAATTCAACATGTTATTGCCATTGTCATTGTCAGTGTTGTCATCTTCGTATGACGATAGTGTTGAGGAGGCCGAACCTAGACATATATTAAAAGAAATAGGTTTTTTAAAAGGAAGCATTATTCAAGATTCGATGGAAGCTGTCCTTTCTCAATTTAGAAGTAAATTTAAATCTAGAAGCTTTTCTCTCTTAATTAAAATGTACATTTTGAAGTTTCTTAGAACCGTTTGGTTTGTGGTAATTCAACATGTTATTGTCATTGTCGCTATCAATGTTGTCATCTTCGTATGACGATAGTGTTGAAGAGGCCGAACCTAGACATATATTAAAAGAAATAGGTTTTTTAAAGGGAAGCTCTGAATGTGTGCCCATCATCACCCATGGTTCCAATGATTAGCTATTAATTATTTTTTGATTTTTTTGGATTAGAGCGTGGTTATAACTATAAATTACACTCCTTTCTTTTCTGGCTTTTATTTATTTATTATATTTTTTTTTTGCAGCTCTTTTGGGATTTTCTTTACTTGAAATCTTTTATGTTTCTTTTATGTTTCATTATGACAAGTGAACGATTTTTTTTATTAGAAAAAAAGAAAAAGAAACTCGGCATTATCCTAAAATTTTTGTCATGCATTTAAGTCCTTAACTTGCACACATTATGGATTTCTGAACTTCTGCTAGGTCCATTTTTTTAGATAGAAAATATCACGTGCCTCTTTTTATTATTGTTATTCTTTAAATTCGACCTGTTTTTTTTTTCTTAAATTGATAGAAAAACTGTCCAATAAATTTTCCATCCAGCAAAAACAATGGGAACTAACGGTGGAAGTAAGGGTATGCAACTTAATCAGGCGTGTCCTCAAAATTGGTCCGATTTCTTGGTTCCAAATTTCAATGGGAACGGATCTAGTTTCTGATTTCGAGTGAAAAACCACCCAGGAATCGGATTGACTACACCAAATTTGGAATATATTTCATAAACCTTAAAAATCCTAACTTTTCTCTTGGCACTTTTTTGTCCATCTCTTTCTTTTTCTTCATTCTCTCCAACTTCACTCAAACACTTCACAACTCTCTTGCTCGCTTGCAACTCACCCTCTTCCTCACTTGCTTATGGCTTGCCCTCACTTGTTTGAGCCCCACAACCCCTGCTCGTTCCTGGCTCACATTTACTTGCTCGCCCACGTTCATCTTTTTACTTTGAACAATTTTGTCATGTTATTGCTGAAAAAAAAAATGAAACCATAAAAGGAAACCTAAAAAAAAAAAAAAACAACGAGTTCTCAGATAAACCTAGAAACCAAATTAAAAAGCAAGATAGTTTCCGAGGCAAACATGGTAGTTTTCTAGTCTTAAGAATTGGGAACTGCCTCTAACATGATATGTTCTAGATTTTAGGTTATAGAATTCTAGTTAGAAGTCTCGAACCTACTCACCCTAGAACCAATCATCTTTAGACGAGAAATTAGAGTGGCAAAACATAACATAAGTTTCAAGATTGAATCGCACAAGAAAAGATTTTAGGACTAAAGTGCCGAACGTCCACGAATCCTATGACCCCGGTATCATCATTTCATTTATTGTTTACCTGAAGGGTAGATATATGCGAAGAAAAAACGTCAGATTCACGTCGTAGATAGTCGTCCCTGTTGATTGTCACGTAGGGTTTCGGATGACAATTTTGATGAAAAACTTAATACATGTCATTTTCGTCCAAAAGGCCGACCATTATATTTTAAACGTTTTAAAAGTCGTGATAAAAGTGACCCATGGCTTAAAAGTCGTATTTTTTCGGGAATTTGATTGCTAAGGGGATTCCAGAAATGATTTTTCTGTTCCAGACCAATTTCTGGAACAGAAACTTGTTTGATAACGCTTATCAAATTTTCTATTTCTGGAATAGATTTATATTCCAGAAATAGAAATAGAGGAGAAATCAGAAGTAGAAATTTTCTATTTCTGATTTCTCCCAACCCTAATTTCACTCTTCTCTCCCTTTGTACGCCTCTTCTTTGCCTCCTCCTCCGCCTCGGCTCCACCTCCGCCTCCGCCTCCGCCTCCGCCGCCTCCTCCGCTCCGCTCCGCCTCCGCCTCTCGCCTCTCCTCCGCCTCTCTCCTTCCTCTCCACCTCCGCCTCTCCTCCGCCTCCGCCTCCGCCTCCGCCTCTGCTCCGCCTCCACCTTCGCCTCTCCTCCGCCTCTACTCCGCCTCCGCCTCCGCCTCCGCCTCTCCTCCGCCTCTTCTTCTGCCTCTGCCTGTTCCGCCTCTGCTCCACCCTCCTCCGCCTCGCTTCGCCTCTCCTCCGCCTCTTCTCTTGCTCATCCACATCTGCTCGCGAATCCACCCCCTCGCCACGACCCACTGTCCTCGCTTGTTGTCCGAGCACCCCTCGGCAAAGATCTCTCTCCACCTTGCTCGCCTCCGCCTCCGCCTCTCTCCCACCTGCTCCGCCTCTCCTCTCCGCCTCCGCCTCCGCCTCTGCTTCGCCTCTTCTCTGCCTCTCCTCTTGCTCATCAAACGAATTTCTATTTCTGAAATAGAAATTTTATTCAATTATCAAACAGTTTTTTTTCCTTAGAAATTCGTCCAGAAATAGAAATAGAAAAGTTCATTTATGTTCCAGAAACTATTTCTGGAACAGAAATGTTGTCATGCACCCCATAAATTCTTTGTGTCATTGTTCGAAAATTTTTTTGAGTTTTGCGTTGTGGAATGAGTTTGAGGTTTCTTGAGACAAGTTTGTTTTCGTTAATAAGTACCAAAAACTCGAAATCAGCCAATTATATAGTAGCAAGAATCTTTTTTTCTTCAAAAATATGCTAAATTATATAGTTAATCATGTTATTAATGTAGTTTCTTCAAAACAACCAAGAAAATGTGAAGTAGTTAAGTTCCAGGGTGGTTTTGGATTTCCCATGTTCTTAAAGGGGATAAGTTTAAGACGCCTTAGAAAAAGCTGTCTCGGTGTGAACATGCCTAGAGTGAACAAAAGATTTTTAATCGTTTATGAAAATATTTAGACATAAATTATTACAGATAATGAAAAAGTTTCAATTGACTAATTATTTCAAGTAATATAATCGATCATTTTAG
>CM024724.1:23956268-23971202 GCA_014182545.1 Eucalyptus globulus
TAACGGTTTGGGGCGTCTCGAGTAAGTTCATCCCCTAAACTCCAACTAGGAAGGAAATATGCCCAAAGGCTACCTATGCACGCATAAGACAGAGGACTTACCTTTGTCTCAGATCCTTTCTGTAAATCAGTATGATTCATATAATCAACCAATCACTTCAATTTAATTCACATCAAACATTAGTTAGTTGACTTACTCGACTCCATACTATCGATACCATTCACACAATTCGATCGAATTGAACATTGCTCACCTTAAGCTGACAACAGATGGCATAGCTTATTGAAGTTAATCAAGTATATTGGTCACTCTAAATTGATATATCGAGGCCCTCAGACTGATAAAGTATACTGATATTGCTCACTCTAAGCTGATAACGTATATTACTAGCGCTAAGTTGACATATTAAAACCCTCAAGCTGATATAGTTTATTGATAATGCTCACTAAAAGCTGCTAGGGTATACTGCTCACTCTAAGCTGACATATCAAAGCCCTCAGGCTGATATAGTATACATTCCTGATCATTTGACAATTTCACCACTTTTATCATACCCGATAAAAATAATCGTGTGTGGATACACGGTCAGCTTTAGCTAAAATACCATATTTTTCCCTTTTTAAAAACTCCACCATTTAATGTAGTCCACTAGAATATTTTTGGCGTTATAAACCGTTGCTTGATGTTTCCCGATTAAATACCGAAAATACTAAATTTTGGGATAAATTCCTAAAATTACAAATTCCACTCAATTAGCACCAAATAACATTCAATTAAATAAGCCAACCACACCATTGCAATTAGCACAAAATTCTAGTCACTGGCTATCCTGGTCTAATTTCCAGAAAACGATAATTAATTAAATAAATACATTTAATTACCGTAAATGCAACTTATGCTGGAAAAGCCTAAACGAATACTAAAACAGGCTTGGAAAATTTCCGAACCACTCTAAATAAATACTATAGTCCATCTAGTCACTAATTAAGCCGGTCTAACCACCTAACATGCATAAACGAGTAATTAAATCACTAATCCATTCTAACTAATCACATAATCCTTAATTAACTTAAACTAATAAACCCTTAAGCGTAATTAACTCTCTAAGTAGAGTTTAGTGAGTAAACTCACTGGTTTTTGAAATCCGATGAGTCCACGAGGACGGTGAGGCGGACATGAGCGACAAACTCCAAAACAGCAACACCTTACGAGGCCCGAAAGGCATCCAAAGTAGGCCAAATAGTGCACGGCTAGGCTGAGGAAGTTTGGTTTTGATCCTTAGGTCGAGAGGTTGCTTGGACGGTTGGTTTGGGCCGAGACAGTGAGGGAGAGGCAGACGAGTTACGGCAGGGTGAACGGCGGTTGGACGGCGACAGAGTGGTGACGATGGGCTCCGGCTGGGCTTCAACGGCCATGGGGGAGGCTCGGGGGACGGCTGTTAGGCGCAAAACAAGTAGGGCGAGCGGCGGACAGTGTTGGCTTGCGTGGGATGTGACCGCGAAGCGGCAGGACTCCGGTGGCTTAGCGACAATCGACGGTGAGGGAGGGGTGGTTGCTCGGTTTTCTCTGTAATTCTAGAGCTCCAAAAGGCTTAAAAATTGAGAAAGTGAGCTGAAGGGAGAAGAAAGGGGACAACCAAGGCTTGAAGGGGGGGCACTTCTCTTCCAATTTATCTCTTTGTCCCCTTATAAGAGGTCCCACTTGTCTTAAGCCCAATCCTTAGCCATTTACAAACCATTAGCTTGCTTAGGAAGACATTGAAGTGGTCCAAAAGTTCATGGACCAAGGATCTTCGAATTTTGAAGAAATTTCCCCCAAATCCTCTTCAATCCTCTCTTGATTTGATTCAATTCGACCCTGAAAAATCCAATCAAGGTACTCACGGTTAAATTGACATTTTTCTTCGCCCATAGAACCAACTTACATCCCAATTATGTGATAAAAAATGGTCCCCTGAATTTTTCGGTCGAAAACGCCCTCACTTTGAATTTCCACCAAAAATCTTAGCTAGTAGAAAAATCTTCGGAGGACGAGTCGACGTTCCTAAAATGACTTTTGACATGACAGAACTTTCAATTTCTAAAATTGGATTCAAATTCACAGTTAATTTCAATTTGACGTGATTTTAGCATGACCTAGCCGATCAGTTAGCTTTTAAAATTTTTTAGTACAATTGACCCGTGGTTGACTATTTTCAAGCCACAACGTACATTTTCGACGCATTGATGACTCTCGGTGGTCATGAAAATCTCGAGATTTCAAATACGAACACAGGGTACCAAAATGACAGAAAAATCAGTCTAGCATCAATCGATGAGAATTTTGCAATTTGGTGGAATCACCCACGTTTAGCCAAACATCTCAATCAATCTGACCTATCCTTGATCTCTAATCAATTTTTAACTGTGCCGAAATCATCTCGACAGATAAGCATAGTCGAGTAGTCGATTCTTGGTCGAATATTCAAGTCTGTTGTATTAAACTCTCTTAATGACTTCCCCAAATAGTCTAATTATCTCATGAGTGATCAACTCAAAAAATAACACTATAGGTGCATCGATGAAAGTCCCAATTTATTTAATTGAAATTATGACTGAAATTTCAGGATGTCACATAAACCCAATTTGGCCCGCTGATCCAATCCGAGCCGAGGTCCAACCCATATCGTGTGGCATCCCAAAATTTCATGGCAACCTTTGGATGCATTACGACCTATGAAAAGGTGATGGAAGTGTTATTGATTTATGTTATGACCTTTAGACCAAAGAATTTTAATTGATTAATGCCGGGTATTTTAATGGAGAATTATTTGGGTAGAAATACATCTTATGTTAATGGATGATCAAGGTTGGTGCTATAGGACAATTTGATAAAGAAGACTTTGTTCTTGACTATGCACTTTATAGATTTGATTCTATGGATTAATGTCACAAAGTCTTTTGGTCATTTTATTATGCAATTAGGTATTTATTTAAATGAGGATTAAGATGTATTATTAAAAATAAACTTGGGCCATTTAAGTTTGGACTTTAGGCCCAAGAGTGTTGGCCTAAAGTGGGCCAAGAGGGGCGGCCCATAAAGCCCATTGGGTTGTCGACCGAATGGGGGGGAGAGAGAAGCCGGATGGGCCTCCTCCATGTGTCTTCAACAAGAAGACACTTGTCTCCTTCTTAGGGACAAGTGTCCCTTCATGCAAGAAGTAAAACATGCAAGGGTTTTAATTCAACTAAAAGGAAAAGTGGGAGGGGGATTTTGACCGGAAGAGAGAGAGGAGAGAGAGAGTTACCATCTGAAAGAGAGCAAGCAAGCCAGAGGAGAAGAGGAAGAAGGAGTCTGCGCGTCCGCCGTTGTTTGCCGCCTCGCCCCACCTTGTCTTGTTGTGTTTCCTTCGAATTTGAGGCAAGTGAAGTCCTAAACCTACCCCTTGCATTGCTGTGTGTATGTGTAGTAGATGGTAAGTCTTGGTTGTGGTAGATGGGATGAGATTTCGGAGCTTTGAAGAGAGATTCGTTGGTCATGCATGCTGTTTCTGGAAAGACCAGTCCAACCGTCCGTGAGTTTGTGTGCTGCATGTGACATTTGAGTCGGAATCTTGGTTCAATTTCCTCATGAAAGTTGTAAAGAACACCTTGAAAAAAAACATACTAAAATTTCAGGCAAAACGAACAAGTATTGGTCAATGAAATGATTTTTCTTTGGAGGACTTAGATCTGGAATTCGTTGTGATGACCTTTAGAGATTTCATAGTCTGTAAGGTAACTTTCTTATAAATTTCTCACTTCTATCTCTTAATTAAAGTTGTAGTATACTTCTTGAGGTAGAACATATCAAAATTTCAGAGGAAATGAACAAAGATAGGTCGGTGAAATCGTCATCTTTTGAAGAAACTGGATCTGGGAAAAACGTTACTTCGACCCAGTATGATTTCGTGAGTTTTATAAAATCATACAGTTAAAATTTGATCATATGTCCTTAATAAAAGTTGTAGATAATATCCTGAGGAACAGCATACTAAAAATTTAGAAGAAATGAACTTATGTAAGTCGGTGAAATGAGTTTCTTTTTAAAGATGATAATCTGGAAAAGGTAACACCGAGAACAGGGGGAATAAATCGTCTATATCTGTTAATCTAGAACGAATTTGTGGCACCCTGAACGACTTTAGGTCGCCACAGGCACCTAATGCTACACCTAATTACGTCTCTTAGAAGAAGCGTCGTAAGTCATAGGCACATTTTTTTTTTTTTTGAAAACGGTCCCAGCGTGACTCATTAGCAGAAGCAAAATATAATATCACCATCTCCCCTTCCAACAACCATGATACAATTGCACACCACTAAACATCATAAGAAAGATAAATCCATGCCACTTTTATTTACATATTTTCGTGATGGATTTTTCGCGGGTCGATACAACAAAAGAAGGCCAAGATTTTCAGTTACACTTAGCCACATCCCAAAAAGATACTACGACCCCTAAAGTAATCACATGACGTCCTCCATCTAACAGCGGCGGCTACTCCCAAAAAGAAACACCAGCTCTCCACCCCTCACGCAACCATCACACCCATCCTGGCGCGTCGGGTGGTGGTGGCGGCAACATCCCCCTAATCTCTATGTCTCGGCGGACATGAACTGACAGAAACTCTTGGATGACTGGGCCCCCAGCCAGGCCCACATCGTACATAACTAGCACTCGCACTCGCACAAATGTCAGTCCAGGGATGTTGACGCAGTCGATCTCCGTACATTCTACTTCTACATCCGAGGGGAGGCCATAGAAGGTGCCTCGTGTGACGGTAGGGAGCGGCATTCTTCTATTCTGAAATGTTGGTCCTCGAAGAGGTGAGTACAGCCACTCAGCAGGTAAAAGATCCAATAACCACTCAATGCATCACTCAATACAATCATAACATAGTACATGCCATTCATGCCTCCAAGCATAACTTACCTTACAGCCATGCATATACAAACACACTATATGTACATACATCCTCATATACTCATCACAATCATATCACATACATATCATCACGCCATAGGTGATCATCCTCATATCGTATCATCATATCATATATGCATGTCATCATACCACAGGTGATCATCATCATGTCATATATGCATGTCATCATTCCATAAGTGATCATCATCATATCATATATGCATGTCATCGTGCCATAGGTGATCATCATCATGTCTCACACATATCATCGTGCCATAGGTGATCATTATCATGTTTCACACATATCATCATGCCCTAGGTGATCATCATCATGTTTCACACATATCATCATGCCATAGGTGATCATCATCATGTTTCACACATATCATCATGCCATAGGTGATCATCATCATATCATATATGCATGTCTCAATTTCCACTTTTATTTTTCAATTCGATCACCACATCTCCCTTTCTCGGGATCAATAATTGCATCCCATTTTATCACTCGCACCCCATCCTGGCATCGTGAGATAAACCTCCAGCACACACCACTGGGCATCCGGCACCCCCACATTCCGGGCATCTCACATTCCAACTGGCATCACGAGGGATCCCCTCGGGCAAAAACCTCCAAGGCTTCCGGCACCCAACCATTCCGGGCATCTCGAAACTCCCGAGGACATCCGGCCTTGTATCTCAATACAATTCGGGCATCCGGCACCCCTCATCCCGGGCATCCTGACACTCCTAGGGCATTATCATCCGCCTTCCACAGTTTCATCTTTCATCGTAATTTATGTTCACCCAATTATGTCTCAACTCAGCATAGCATATGATGTAATGGCAAACAAGATCACTTCCATCCTTTTAATTTTTTACATGCATTTCAAATCATCATCATACATGCAGCAAGATACAATCATTCATAACAATACAATTCATGGAGTCCATACAATTTAGAATAGTCCATTTATCATGCCTTTTCTTTTGAAGTTTATGAAATTCCAACTTGTACCATTTTAGAAAATATTTAAATTAAATATCCATATGATTCTAAAAAAAATGAAAACAATAAGATGACAATTTCATGAAGAACACGTGCCCAAACGAGTTTCACACAAGAAAATATAATTCATAGAATTACAGCATGTAATTTCGGATAAAATCAGATTGCGCAGTTTTTGAAATAATTCGATTAAAATACTCGAACGACCTTCTAAAATTATGAAATTTTACCAGGTTATATTTAAGACCAAAAAGTATATTTTTCATGCAGACATCTAGTCCATATTCGTTCTAGATAATTTTCCATAGTCCCGAAACTTCTGATTCCAGCACCGAAACGTCCAGTGTAGTTATCTCGGAAATATCGAGTTTTCACCCACTTAATCTTCTTTTTTTTTCCTCCTAAATTTGGATATGTTTTACATCAAGAGGTCCCCTACAACTTTAATTATGAGATATAAGCCAAATTGTTAAATAATAGTCATCATATGGGTCCGTGAAGTCTCGGGTGTCCAATACCGTGTTTCCAGATTTACCGTCTTCAAGAGTAGGTCGATTCACTAGGCTAAAATTGCTCATTTTACCTCATATTTTAGTATGTTAGTCTTTGGGATGTTCTCTACAAGTTTCATGAATAAGTCGAAGTGAGATTCTCGGTAAAATTTAACATGCAACCCACAAACTACCAAAAGGTCAGCAAAATAGTTCCAGATCTAATGTTCTCGTAGGAAGAGGATTTCACCTCTCAAAACTCAGTATTTTTCTCTCAAATTTTAGTATGTTATACTTTGAGATGTTGTCTACAACTGTCATGCGGAAGTCGAAGTCAAAATCGAACTCGAAATATGCATGCAAGCCTCCACAAGATTCTTGGTCAGGCGGTTCACACGAGATCAGCAAGCATTTTCAAGAACAAACCACATTAGCTTCGGTTCCTTGCCTCTAAACATCCTAGATTTCAACCACACATGCAAGAAAAACATGCAAGAGTAGAAAGTGGATCCTACCTTGCCTCTAAAACCAAGCGAATGACAGCAAAAGGGACAGCACACCGGCGACGGACGGACGGCATGCGGGCGGCGGCGGGCGAGCTCCTCCTCCTCCTTGGTTCCTCTCCCTCTCTTGGCGATTCTCTCTTTGTCTCTCTCTCACTTGTCTTGGCTGAATGTCACTAACCGACCACCCTCTCTCTCTCTTTCCTCTTTTATTTCCCCAAATCTCCATCATTGGCAATGATTATTTGCCTCTCCACAAGCCAGTGCATGCAATCATCTTTTTGCCACTTGACCAAGCTCATGCAAGATGGGCTTGGGCTTGGATTGGTGTGGCACCCCTCGACGCCCCCCGATCCGTTAGGGTCGCCACAGTTAGCGTAACTTTCACTTTCCCTATTAACATGTCACTCTAATACCATTTCAATTGCAGCGGGTCCATACAACATAGGGGGTTTACACTTTTTTTTTATAGGTCCCTTGCGCAATTCATAAACGGAAGCACATATAACAAACTCCCTTCCCTATATTCAGAAAATGATGCACACCTACTAAACATCTTATTTAAGTTAAAGCCGAACATGTTTATTTACATAAAGCAGATGGACATCTTTAGTCGGTACATCGAAATGCCAATGTTTCTATACTTGACTATACTTCGAAAGATGATCGACATCTTCTCCAACAGTCGAATACTTAAAGTCCATCAATCAGTGTCGGCGTCCAAGAGTTCCTCCCTTTGCTATCCTCCTCCTCACAATCATATCCAACCACTTGATTCATCTACTGGTAGCAGTGGCAATAGACGTATCTTATCTAGTCTGAAATGTTATTCCCCAAAAGGGGTGAGTATAGCCACTCAGCAGGTAAAGGACCAATAAACCACTCAATACATCATGCCATGCAATCATCACAATCATAGCATCACATGTCATACAAGCATCCATGCACAACATATCATGGCATCATGTACATGTCATCATACCTCATGTACCATCATCATCATATAGACATCACCATCATATCATACACTTACCATCATCATGTCACATATGGCATCGTCCTTACCATGCATCCATGCATATAAAATCATCATCATATCACCATATCACATGTACCATCATCATTACCATGCATTCATGCATGTAACATCATCATCATATCATCATATCACATGTACCATCATCATTACCATGTTTAGCTACATCCGCCTTCATGCCATTCTACCAAAACTGTTGGTGTAATTTATGTACATCTTTGTACTACCCAGATGAATACTATAACTACACCTTTGTGCTTCCAACAGGATTTCCCTTTTTACTTCTTCATTGTCGGGAACATAGAATCGTCCTTGACATCTTACTACTCCATCTTTAGAGACTTGGAACTCTGGTTTTTTCCCTAAAGACATAGCATTTCGTATCTTCCCAATTTCCGAATCAGATTCTTGTAAAATCTTAACTTTTTGAATATTTTCGGGTTCAATCCTTAATGCAATAAACATACCGTCGACGTGGTCTACTTCCAACTTAAAGTCTGAATCTACTATTGACTTTAATAGATTCCACTCTATTATCCTCGGATTAGTCATGTTCGTAGCTGACTTTCGACTAAGGGCGTCTGCCACCTTATCCACCTTTCACGAGGGGTACCATAACAGTCAAAATCTTTTAATAATTCCATCCACCTCCTCTGTCTCATATTCGATTCCTTTTGTGAAAACATCTATTTCAAGCTCTATCCTAAGTGCAACTACCAATCAGATTCAAATTTCAAGAATTCCACCTTCTTGACTCAATCAAATACACCATTTAGCCAAATTATTCCTATACCTTTGTCACTACCAATTCAAGCCTAGAACCATCAAAATCGACACCATTAACAACTCATCTAGTTCAGTCCAACAAAGACATTCACTACGCTTTCACTGCAACATAGATTCAAGCCTAAAATATAGTACCATTCATTCAATTCAAAGATCGACAATCCACCAAAATAAAGCTTGTCTAGTTTCCATCGAGTATATCTCATATCTCATCCTAAAGAATCATCACTTAGACTAATCATTCATCAAATCCACAATATGAACTTTCACCATTTCAACTTGGAAAGACTATAACCACAATTGATCATATCCACTAATTCCACCAAACCTTTTTAAACTGAGATCATCTCCTAAAATTAAAAGTTGACCACTATCAATTAAACCTATTATTCTGACATATAAAAATAATTTCATGTCTCATATGACCACTCAAACTCATGACTTCCAAGATCAATCTATTCATACTAAATGCCTCAAATAGGAAGTCACTACTTAGCTCAAATGATCATAACTTAATCCTCAAATTCATAACTCACTCTTCATAATTCACTTCTTAAGCCTTACTTGCAGCACTACGCTTAGATGGTACACATGTCTTCAAGTCCTTTAGAATACATCAGGACATCATCAATTGGGGACAATCACAATTTGATCCAAATAAGGCTTAAGTATCATATTCATTAAGTCCGTGAATGTAGTTAAGGCATTTGTCAATTCACATAGCATAACTAGGAACTCATAGTGTCCATAACGAGTCCTAAATGCAATCTTAGGAATGTCTTCCTTCTTAATCCTTAACTGATATCCTGATCTCAAGTCAATTTTGGAATAGACCGAACTTCCTTGCAGTTGGTCAAATATGTCATCAATTCTAGGTAATGAGTACTTACTCTTAACAATTACATGATTCGATTGCCTATTATCAATGCACAAACACATCGACATGTCCTTCTTTTTCATAAACAAGAGTTCTACAAGCTTAACCATGCTTCCGCTACGCTACTCTGATAGACTTATCCCAGAAACACTGCCCTCCTAGTTCAGTTCATAGTTCGGTTCATTCCTGCCCCCTTTTGCCATTCTAGAAGCCTGCCAGGAGCCGCTCCTTGTTCAGGTCCTCTGACCTCGGCGTCCATTCCTCGCTCTCATCGGATCGGGTCGTTACAAGTACACCAGCTTTCGCCTGGTTTGAACCCAAACTACACATCTACTGAAGGGTCTCGTTTCAACAGGGATTAACTTATAGAGTTATTATCCGTTTTGGCCTATCCCATACTAGGCCTCATGGTTTCATCCTTGGCGCATGGGCAAGCACTATCTCAGGTAGCTCTTCATTTGAATAGAGTCTCTTACCTTATCGCGCATCACTCAATGTCACTTGTCTCCTTGATTCCATTCATTCTCTTAACATTTCTTGCTCTCCAAGCTGAGCCCTTTCATAAATTTCATTAGAGTCCCTCACGTTCAGGAGCACTAGTTGTCTCCTACTATCTGTCCTCAGGCCCTTAAGGAATCTCTTAACCTTTTCCTCCCAATCCTCTATCAATCTAGGGGCATACCTAGACAGCTCAGAAAGTTTCACTTTAGGAACAATTTGCGACTCAGTGTCACCAATTTGCTAAGAAGGAGAAGTAATGTTCATACGTTACCAAAGTCATATAAATAACATAAAAAGTTACTAGCACACAAAGGCAACATCACACTAGTTACCAGGGATCTACGAGTGATTACCCATCACCCGTTGTTTAAAGTTAGTCAACTACTCTTGGTTAGTACCCTATGGTGTGCATCATTCTATCCTCATTTCCATCTGAGGCACCTTATCACTCCAAATAGAACCTGGCTCTGATACCAAAAAGGGGATGTGGCACCCCTCGACAGCCCCCCGATCCGTTAGGGTCACCACAGTTCGCTTATCTTTCACTTTCCCTATTAACATGTCACTCTAATACCATTTCAATTGCATCGGGTCCATACAACATAGGGGGTTTACACTTTTTTTTATAGGTCCCTTGCGTAATTCATATACGGAAGCACATCCAACAAACTTCCTTCTCTATATTTAGAAAACGATGCACACCTACTAAACATCTTATATAAGTTAAAGTCAAACACGTTTATTTACATAAAGCAGATGGACATCTTTAGTCGGTACATCGAAATGCCAATGTTTCTAAACTCGGCTATACTTCGAAAGATGACCGACATCTTCTCCAACAGTCGAATACTTAAAGTCCATCGATCAGTGTCGGCGTCCAAGAGTTCCTACCTTTGCTATCCTCCTCCTCGCAATCATATCCAACCACTTGATTCATCTACTGGTAGTAGTGGCAGCAGACGTATCTTATATAGTCTGAAATGTTATTCCCCAAAAGGGGTGAGTAGAGCCACTCAGCAAGTAAATGACCAATAAACCACTCAATACATCATGCCATGCAATCATCACAATCATAGCATCACATGTCATACAAGCATCCATGCACAACATATCATGGCATCATGTACATGTCATCATACCTCATGTACCATCATCATCATATAGACATCACCATCATATCATACACTTACCATTATCATGTCACATATGGCATCATCCTTACCATGCATCCATGCGTATAACATCATCATCATATCACCATATCACATGTACCATCATCATTACCATGCATTCATGCATGTAACATCATCATCATATCATCATATCATCATATCACATGTACCATCATCATTACCATGCATCCATGCATGTAACATCATCATCATATCATGCATATATCATCATGCATAATTCAATTTCAATTTCATTTTGGACCGCCACATTTCTCTTTCCCGGGATCAATGTTTGCATCCCACATTCATCACTTGCGCCCAATCCTGGCATTGCGAGGAACCTCCGGGCATGTATCTAAGATACAACCGGGCATCTGGCACCCCCACATTCCGAGCATCTCGCATCCCAACAAGCATCACGAGGACCCTTCGGAATTACGCCACTAGGCCACCGGGCATCCGGCGTTTACCCTTCTAGCTAGGCATCTCACATCCTAACTAGCATCGCGAGGTATCCCCCGGCACAATACCTACCAGGCTTCCGGAATTATGTACCGACATACCACCAGGCCTCCCCTAGAATTACGTACCGTATACCATCGGGCATCCCGACACTCCCGGGGAATCTCCGGGGCTCGCCATGAAAATGGTTTCCTTTGCCCTCCGGAATTACGTACCGACATACCACCAGGCCTCCCTTGGAATTATGTACCGTATACCACCGGGCATCGTCGGCTCACACCTCCGACGGTCTTCTCATCACCACGATGCATGTTCTTATACATCTCATTTTCAACTTCGCATTCACAATTATGGCTCAATTTCAACATGGCATGCAATGTAATGGCAACCAAGATCATATTCATCATTAAATTCATACATGCATCTCAAATCATTATCGTACATGCAGCAAGACACCATCATCCATAACAATACAGTTCATGAAGTCCGTGCAATTTAAAATGGTCCATATTTCATGCCTTTTCGAAGTTTACAATATTCCAGCATATACTATTTTAGAAAATATTTAAATTAAATATCCATATGCTTCTCAAAAATCATGAAATCAAGGCATGTGATAGACAAGACAATAAGATAGTAATTCCATGAGAAACACATGCCCAATCGAGTTCCACACAAGAAGTTATAATCCACACGATTTCAGCATGCAAATTCGGATAAAAGCAGAATGTGCAATTTTCGAAATAATTCGATTAAAACACACCAACGACCTCCGAAAATTATGAAATTTTACCAGGTTATGGTTAAGACACTAAAGTATATTTTTCATTTTCTAGGCCAGATTCGTTTTAGATCATTTTATATAGTCGTACGAAGCTTCTGGTTCTCGTACCGAAACATCCAGTATAACTATCTCCGAAATATCAAGTTTTCACCCTCTATTCTTCTTCGTTTCCTCTGAAATTTGGATATGTTTTACTTCAAGAGGTCCCCTACAACTTTCATTAAGGGATCTAAGCCAAATTTCCAAAGAATAGTCACCATATGGGTCCATGAAATCTCGGGTGTCCTGTACTGCGTCTCCAGATTTACCATCTTCAAGAGTAAGTCGATTCACTAGGCTACACTTGCTCATTTTACTTCAATTTGAGTATGTTAACCTTTAGGATGTTCTTCGTGCGATGGCAGCGTGATTCGCGGGTTGGGAATGCCTGGCCGGCAACCGGCACGACAGTGGTCTTCGTGCGAGGTCTTGCAGAAGAAAAAGAGAGCAAAAAAGGGAAAGAAACGGGGGAAGAAAAAGGAAGAGGCGAAGACTAGCAAGGGGGATTCTTTCGGCTGGTTCTGAGGGGTTCAGGCGAAGGACGGAGAGTTGGAGAGAGTGAGAGAGAGCAGAGGAGAAACACGGTGAGAGACACAGAGAAGGACCGAGAGGGAGAAGGAGACCGAGAAGGAGATTGGCTGTCGCCGGAGGTCCGTTCTTCAACCGCCGTCCGTTGCAACCTTCCCCTCGAACCAGGTAGGCTTTTTCCGACCGTGTGTCCCTTGTTTTCGGAAGACGACGGGCCGGAGCTTGCGCCGACTAGTTCGCACAAGTTTTGGTCCAAGCCGGTCCTCCCTGAAAGCTGATAGTTGCTCTAGATGCATCGTTAGGGGTTTAGATCTGTGCTCGTGCCCGTATCAAGTCGAAAATCTCCTCTGTTAATAGCGTACACCAAGTGCTTGTGAAAATGTCCCGCAAAGGATCGAAAGCCAGCTCACGTTTTAAATGGAGATCGATTCCTGTTTGCGTTCATAGCCGTTGAATCATGTTTTCTCTTTGTATGCTTATTGCATTTTGACGTGGCTTTCGCAAAATAATTGTGTATCGTCGAGAGAGCAAGAGTTTTCGTCGTTTCGATGTTTGGATTAATGGTCGCCAGAGTTCGCGGCCAACGATAGTTTGTGCCGGTTGGAATGGACGACCGGTAGATGGTGGTGGTTCGGTGGTAGAACGCTGGTTGCTTCGGTTTGTGTTGCCGTTTGGACGAGTTTCTATGAGGAACAAGATCTTGGCTTAGAAGGAACGTCCGGCATGCAGAGAGGACGAACGAAGAAGAAGAAGACCACAAAGCAAAAAAAGAAAAAAAAAAAAGGAAAAGAAAAGAAAATAAATAAAAAAAGGAAAAAAAGAAAAAGAGAGAAAGTGGCTTCGGGAATAGAAGTCACTGAAAAGGGGAGGGAGAGTGCAGTAGATAAGACAAAACAAGGAAAGGACAAAAAAAATTATTAATTTTTTTTTTAAAAATTTTAAAAAATCAAAAAATTTTAAAAATGAAAAAATGAAAAAATAATACAAATTCAGAAAACTTCCGAAAATTCAAACAAATTTAAGAGAACATTAAAAAAATTTAAAAAAATTTCAGAAAATATTAAAAATTCGACTTTAAAAAAATTAAAATTAAAAATTAAAAAAATAATTAAAAATTTCGAAAATCCAAAAATGATGGGGTTTGGTCCGGAATTGCTACGTTTTTGCATTTTTAATGTAATTAGGCATTTACTTGCTCATATTTTGATTATGTTGTATGTTTAAGTTGTCTTTCTAATTATGTTTAATTGCATGTGTTTAATTTTATTGCTATTAGGATCTTGGTAACTATGATTGTTACTTTAATGATTGCGCACCTGCATGATCACCGCGCATGTTAGTGGACAGGTATAAAATTAATCCAAATCGCCTACAAAAATTTATACTCTTAAAATAAACAAGATTTGGTACCGAAAGGGCACTAATTGGTCAATTAGTGTAATTAAGTCCCCGATTCTAGATTCTCTGGTTGCGTAGGAGGTGAGGTACACTCCCATGCCTCACTTGGTTTCTAGCCGACCCCAATAGGCTAGTGGCGACTCCTTTTGTGCAAAATTCCTAAAATATGTCCCAATGTCACGCAGGGTATGGGCTTGGGAGAGCTCGCGTCTCGCCATGGGCATTAGGCCCGTCCTTTAGGCAATACTCCTAAACCTGTTCACTCCCCCCGAGGGTAGGTCGTGATAATGGTGATATATGCATGACTGCTTGATGATAAGTGCATGGTGGTATATGCACATATGGCATAGTGATATATGCATGGCTGGAAGGTAAGGTATGCTTGAATGCATGAATGATTTGTGTTT
>CM024724.1:24595048-24638879 GCA_014182545.1 Eucalyptus globulus
GATGATATCTCACGTGCAGAGTCATTATTTGCGCAACTTGCCTTGAATCAAACTCAACACGAGAATGTGAATATTCCAAGGCAGTAGGTAGAGGAACCAAAAAGATCGGTGGAAATTACCCCCATCATGCTTTCATCAATGAGGTGAGCCATTGAAGAAACTCATAATGACTTTGCTCATTGCATGGTCAGAAGAATGACTAATGTGGTAAGGCCGTTGATAATCAATACATATCATGAGTGTGCGCAAGGGCAACATGGGATTCCAATTGGTACAACCCAGCCTCAAAGTGGGAATGTATCTTGATTTTTCAATTCTGTTTTCAATTGAATGAGTCGGGCTTTTCATCGATGCACCTATAGTTCTTTTCTCTGAGTAGGCCACTCACGAGATAACTAGCCTATTAAGTGAAGCCGTTAAGGAATCTAAACGCAATAGACCTGAGAATTCGACCAGGAATCGATTGCTCGACCGTGCTAGTCTGCAAGGATCATTATGACACTGTCAGAATCGATCAGAGATTGAAGATATGTCGATTCGATTGAGATATGTGATTAGAGTGTGGGTGATTCCACATGATAACAATATTCTCATCGATCGGCACTAGACCGATTTTCTGTCGTTTTGGGTACCTTGTCTCCGTATGTGAAATCTTGAGATTTTTACAACAACCAAGAGTCGCCAATGTGTCGAAGATGTACATTGTGGCTTGAAAATAATCAACCATGGGTCAAATGCGCTAAAAATTTCTAAAAGTTACCCAGTAGGTTAGGTCACGCTAAAATCGCATCAGATTGAAATTAACCGCGAATTTCAACCTGATTTCATAAGTTCAAAGTTCTGTCATGTCACAGTTCATTTTAGGAACGTCGACTCGTCTTCCGAAATTTTTTTCTGCAAACCGAGATTTTTGGCGGGATTTCAAGGTAGGGCTGTTGTTGACTGAAAAATTTAGGGGACCGTTTTTTATCGCGTTTTTAGGATGCAAGTTGGTTCTATTGGCAATGAAAAATGTCAATTTGATCGTAGACAAAACTATGTGACATGATATGGGACGTGTCATTATAATCTGGACCCCTGTGATTGATTGAGTTGATGAGGCGTTTGAATTGTTGTGTGCATTAATTATATGCATTTGTGATATGAATTGTGCTGACGTACAAGAAGGAACCGAGGCAAGGTAAGTCCTTTGTTCTAATTGTGTGGCTATATGGCTAGAGCGCCCTGAGGTGTATTTTCTTCCTAATAGGGGTTTAGGGGGGTGAACTTGCTGAGACAATATCTCACCTCGTCATGGATTTAAATTTTCAAGAAGTCCTTAGATGGTGGTCGTGAAGGACTCGAAGCCCTGGAGTCTGTGGAGGTGGAGTCTTAATGTGACACCCCGCACCCTTCTTGGGTCGCCACAGGCATCAACGTTACACCTTACTACCTCTCTCTAGAAGAAAGCGTCGTAATTCATAGACATTTTTTTTTTAAACGATCCCAGCGCGACTCATTAGTGGAAGCAAAATAAAACATCACCATCTCTCCCCCTACCAACCATGATACAAATACACACCACTAATCACCATGATTAATAGACAAGCCACGACACTTTATTTACATATATTTTCAAGATGTGATTTCTTTGGGTCGATACATCAAAAGGAAAAGCCAAGACTCAGCCATGTCCGGCCTAAAACCCCAAAAAGAACCCTCGACCCGCTACAACTCACGTGCACAACCCCCATCATTAGTGTCGGCTAACTATCCCAAAAATCCAGCTCCTACTCGTCATGCACGGGCCCTCACACCCAACTCGGTGCATCAGGCGGTGGCGGCGGCAACATCCCTCGCATCACCCCATCGCGACGAATGTGGACGGAGATGAACTCCTGGACAACCGGGCCCCCAGCCAGGCCTACGTCGTACATGACAAAACAGCGTACTCGTATATACGTCAATCCAGGCACAGAAGGACAGTCAAACTCCTTGCACTCAACCTCTACATCGGATGGTAGACCGTAAAATACACCCGCGTGACGGCAGGGAGCGACATGTTGCTAATTTGAAATGTTGGTCCCCAAAAGGGGGTGAGTACAACCACTCAACAGGTAAAAGAAGTCCAATAACCACTCATTGCATCATACAAGTCATACATGCATTGCAGGCATTACTTATCTTGAAGCCATGGATATACTATCATGCATCATCACCACAATCTTAACACATACATGTGTATCACCATGTCATACTCATATCATTGTCATCATGACATTATTATATCACACACATGCCATCCTCATCATATACATGACACCATCATACCATACACATGTCATCATCATAATGGCATCATCATATCACACATGTTATCATGCCATATCATATATCATCATCATCATCATGCATATCATCATTGCCATGGGTGATCATCATCATATCATATCATATCATCATCATCATGCATATCATCATGCCATGGGTGATCATCATCGTGTCATATCATATCATCATCATGCGTAGTTCAATTTCCACTTTTAACTTTCAATTTGATCACCACATTATCCTTCCTCGGATCATCAATTTCATCCCATATTTTACACTCACGCCCAATCTGGGCATCCCCTCAGGCAAAGACCTCCGAGGCTTCCGGCATTCAGCCATTCCAGGCCACCGGGCATCCGGCCCCTCACATTCCGGACATCTCGCATCCCAACTGGCATCACGAGGCATTCCTCTAGGGCAAAGACCTCCTACAAGGCTTCCGGCATTTACACTCCCTAGCCGGGCATCCTGCACCCCTACTGGCATCGCGAGGCATCCCCCTGGGCAAAACCCTCCAGGGCTTCTGGCACCCCCAACTTTTCGGGCATCCTGAAACTCCTAGGGCCATCCGGAAATGTATCTCTATACATTCCGGGCATCATCATCCACCACAACAATCTCCTCATTTAACATTATTCATGTTCACCAATTTCGGTCTTAATTTAGCATGGCATATGATGTATTGGCAAATCAACAATCATGTCCAGCATTTGAATTCCCACATGCATCTCAATTCATTGTCATGCATACATCAAGACCTCATCATTCATACTACATGGTACAATTATTTATGAAATAAATTTAATGGAATTATGCCAAATAAAATAATCCATTTTCATGCCCTTTTCATTTATTTAAATTTCAGCTTGTGCCATTCTCAAAAATATTAATTTAATATCTATATAATTCTCAAAAATCATAAAAAATTAAGGCAAGTGATAATCAAGACAATAGGATAATGATTTCATGAAAAATACATGGCCAAATAAAATTTCACATAATTTCATAATTCACACAAAACAACATGTAATTTTCGGATGAAATCAGAATGCACAGTTTCCGAAGAAATTCGATTAAAATATCCATACGACCTTCAAAAATTACGAAATTTTACCGAGTTATAGCCAAGACATTAAAGTACATTTTTCATGCAGACTTCCAAGTCGGATTATTTTTAGATAAATTTCTACAGTCTCACGAAGCTTCTGGATCCAACACCGAATCGTCCAGTACATGCTTCTCCGACATACTGAGTTTTCACCTACCTATGCTTCTTCTTTTCGTCTGAAATTTGGATATGTTCTACATCAAGATGTTCTATACAAGTTTCATGAGAGATACAAGTCAAATATCCAGAGTATAGTCGTCATTTAGGTCCATGAAGTCTCGGGTGTCCTGTAATACATCTCCAGAATTACCGTCTTCACGATCTAGTCGATTTACTAGGTTATACTTGTTCATTTCACTTAAAATTTGAGTATGTTGTAGTTTAATATGTCCCCTACAACTTTCATGCAGAAAAAGAAGAGATATTCTTAGCACAACTCAACATGCAACCACAAATCCATCAAAAGGTCAATGAAATCTTTCCAGATCTGAGGTCTCCGTAGGATGAGATTTTAGCCCCTCAAATATCCATAATTTTCCACCAAAGTTTAGTATGTTGTATTTTAAGATGTTAGCTACAACTTTCATGAAGAGATAAAAGCCAAAATCGGACTCTAAACATGCATGCAAGCTCTCACAACATTCTGACTCGAGCGGATTCAAACGAAAACAGCAACCTTGCTCAAGATCCAGTCATCCAAGCTTCGGTTTTCCTCTCCTAATCACCCAAAATTCGACATACATGTAACACACACACATGCAAGAGCAGCAAGAGGACCCCAACTTGCCTCTAGACCGAACGGACGATGGCACACAGCGGTGATCACGGCGGACGGACGGCGACTCCTCCTCTCGGCTTCTCCTCCCTCTCGGCCACTCTCCCTCTCTCTCACAAAATCTCTCTCTCTCTCTCCCTCTCTTGGCCGAATGAAGTAACCAGCCACCTCTCTCTCTCTCTTCCCTTTTATTTCCCTAAACCTCATCATTAGTAATCATTGTTTGTCTTTCAATTGACCAATGCATGCCATCCTTCTCTAAGCCAATGCATGAAGACTTCTTGCCACTTGTCTTAATACATGCATAATGGGCTTTTGAGCTTGGGCTTTTGGGCTTGGTCCGGCCACTCTTGGGCCTCCTCTTGGGCTGGTCGACAGCCCCCTTTCGTGGGCCTAACGGGCCGACTTGCTTGGCCCATCAAGGCTTCGGCCAATGGGCCTAAGGCCCAACCTAAAAATTAACTTTTCCTCCCTTTTTTTTTATTTATAATTTCTACTATAAATTTTTAATTTTAATTTCCACATGGCCAAAGTCTTGTGACATTTTATTTAATTCATAAGGTGCATGGCCAAGCATAGATTATCATCATTAATCTATCTAATTTAGAATCTCATAAACACAAGCACAAATCACCTAATCTTAAAAAGAGACTAATGGCTAAAGTATAAACCATAGGAAATTTCATTACCTAATTAGAGGCTTTAACACACCTTATAACTTGACTTGACTTTTGGGATGCCACACTCAAGGATCGGCGTATGTGTTCGACTAGTATGTCGTAGGACAGCTTCTTTTTGAGAACTGACCTTTTGTAGACTTTCAACTAGACTCGTTTTGTACCTAAACCCAGTTGTTTATAAAAGTTGGCTTTTGCGAAATGTTGCCCTGCTTTCTTATCACATGCTGCTTGTCGCCAAGGGTTTATTGTTTCGCTTCCGCATGTGCTTAAAAGTTGGCTTTTGGTATGTTTGTGTGATCAAAGGTTGTACCACCACCCAACAGGAGTTTGGGGGTGATACTTGGCAGGAGTCGGAAGCCGGTCGCAGTAGATTTTGGACCAATGTCCCTTTTTGGGAAACCATTTGAACAGGAGTTCTAGACGTAGCCATGCCTGACGGGGCGGGACGAAGGCCGATTTTTATCGGTAGCCCGGCGGGAGTCGGATGAGCGCTGATTGGGAAGTTAGCCATGGCCGGGAGGTCATTAATAACCAGAGCACACATGAGTATTGAAATCGATGAGCGTTGACTAGAAAGTTAGTTGTGGTCAGGAGGTCATAAATTAACCGGTTTGTCAAACTGGGAGTTGACTATGGCCGATGGGCCGTAAGAACTAGAGCACGTGTGAGTGTTGAGATGGTTGGGCCTTCTTATGATTTAAAATTGTGTGGTGTGGTATGAGATGTGTCATAATGATTTTACCTTATAATCAGGACTCATGTGATCGATTGATGCATGATAAGTGGCGTACTAAAGTGCAAGCGAGTTTGAGAATCATGGCACCATTGGTTTTGACTATGCATAAGTTGAGCACATTGTTTATGGCATGCATGCATGAATCGATAACGTGCAGGGTGTGGCAATGGCCAGGTGAGATCGCTTGTGGCGCGACTTGTATGTGATTGATGATCTGCATCATCTAATGGCCATATACATTGCGTGTATAGTGCTGAGATTCAATGTGCAGGGTATGGCATACCAGGTAAGGTTGCATGCGAACCGACTATGTAGTTAGTGGTTGACTCTAGCTATTGTGATGGTTGTTAGTCATGGTAAGTTATGTGGTGGTTTTGGAGAGATACCCCGAGTTGAGTTAGTGTTCTAATTGGGGGCTTAGGGGAGAACTCACTGAGATTTACATCTCACTGGTTATTGTATAATCACTTTCAGGTCCTTAGGATGGCACTTCCGCCAATGAGGTTCAGTATCCCTAAGGACTGGGATACTGTTGTAACGCGCCACCGCTTTCGGGTCAGGCATATCTATACGAGAAGTATCTCATTACCATATGGGTGGATGAGTGACCAGGGCAATGAATACCCCATAGGTTCTTGGCATGGTTCATCCGGAATTGAGATATGTTGATCAGTCCACTACAAGGTTTTGACGGGCCGCTTGATAGGGGGCCTGAAGACGTGCAGTGGAGAATCCTCGCCCCACTTCACTAACGACAAACCCGTACGGATCCAGCTCTAACTCGATGGGGTCTGAGTCTGTTGGATCCGAGTGACTATAGTGTCGAGCCCGAGGGTTCTTTTTGTTTATAGTTGGATTGGCCTAGCCTAGTTTCTTTTTGGTCTGGCTTAGAGGATGGATCGGCCCTTTATTGGGCTTGTAGATCGAAAATGATCCTCCGTAAGTTAATCCAATGTAGAAATGTATATATATGAGTAGAGGTTGTGTTTTTGCTGTTCATCTCACTATCCCTGTTTGATTGCTTGATTGTCTATTGATGGGGAGATGGTTCGTTTCCGCTTGCATATAATGAAAGATTAAAAATGAAGGGTCGGTGATGAGTCTTGGGACATCGCTTTCTATTGACCAAGGAAGGGGTTGTTGCGTGCCCGGGGTTTGGGATGTGACAATAAGATGTGTCATAATGGTTTGGCCTTATAATCTGGACCCCTGCGGTTGATTGAGTTAATGAGGCGTTTCAATTATTGTGTGCATTAATTATATGCATTTGTGATATGAATTGTGCTGACGTGCAGAAAGGAACTGAGGCGAGGTAAGTCCTTTGTTCTAATTGTGTGGCTGTGTGGCTAGAGTGCCCAGAGGTGTATTTTCTTCTTAATAGGGGTTTAGGGGGTGAACTTGCTGAGGTAATATCTCACCCCGTCGTGGACTTAAATTTTCAGGTCCTTAGATGGTGGTCGTGGAGGACCCAAGCCCTGGGGTCTGTGGAGGTGGAGTTTGAAGGATTGGCGTATGTGTCCGACTAGTATGTTGTAGGACGGCTTTTTTTTTAGAGCTGATCTTTTGTAGACTTTCGACCAGACTCGTTTTGTACCTAAACCCAATTGTTTATAAAAGTTGGCTTTTGTGAAATGCTACCCTATTTTCCTATTCCATGCTGTTTGTTGTCAGGGGTTTATTATTTCGCTTCCGCATGTGTTTAAAATGAATGGGTCGGTGACGTGTCTAGGGAACGTTGCATTTGTATCGATCACAGAGGGATGTGCATGCACTCGAGGATCAGGGCGTGACACCATAATTACAAGGTATGCTTCTTTGCTATTACCTCCTACGATAAATTTCAATACTATAGAGCAAAGTATGCCACCCTTGGCACCTATAAGGTTCCTGCAAAAAAGAGAAGTAGTTTTGACGACCTAAACCAATGGATCTAATCCTTAAGGACAATCTGATCCTAATGGCATAACTAGGTAGCAACCTTGTCAAGACACATCATTTGTTGTTAATGAAACTGTCTAGCATCCTGTGAGTGTTGTGCCATCCTGAAATTCCAGTTCTATTTTCAATTAAATGAGTTGGGCTTTTCATTGATACGTCTATAGCTCTATTCTCTGAGTTGATCACGCCGTTAAGGGATTATAATGCAATAGACTTGAGAAGGCAAGTTTCTATATAGAATCTGCGCTATGAGTGATAAGGAGAAGAGGACTCCTAGAAGGCGTACCATTGGACATGCTACTCGGGGTAGGACACCGACAAAGGTCGGTACCGGAGGAAGTCATGGTACAGCACCAACTCAGGCTAACGCTAGTGGTTTAGCACTGCCTCCTGTTGGTGTTGGGGTAGCAACCCCTCGTGATCACATGATCAAAGGGATCATGTAGGCGCTTGAAGTTATGGGAGCACAGATGGGGTAATAGGCCTAGAATCAAGCTATCGTTGCCACTAATTCAGCTACCGTTACAACTGCCGCTACCGTAGTCGCCACTATTGCTGCCAATGCTATCGCTGCTACTGCTGCCATAGCCGTTGCCGCATCTGCCGAAGTCCTAGTTGGAAACGTAGTTATGGAGAGAGAGAGGCCGATGCATAAGCTCATGGAGCAGTTTCTGAAATTGAACCCACCTAAGTTCATAGGTGCGAGAGATCCCGAGGTCGCAACCCTTTGGATCCAAGCCTTAGAAAAGGCTTTTCCATTGCTGAGGTGTACTGAGGAGGAGAAGGTTGTGCTTACTGTATATCAACTGCAAGGGATTACAAGTACTTGGTGGAGAGCCACCAAAGGAACAGTGTTTCCGAAAGGCGTCATCCCGGAGTGGAACGCCTCTGTCGAAGTCTTTAACAGCAAGTATTTTTCAGACAATTCCAGAGAATTGAATATGGCAGAATTTTAGCACTTCCGCTAAGGTACAATGACTGTGGATTAATACGAAGCGAAGTTCGCTGAGCTATCACAGTATGCCCCTAGACTGATCGAGGATCTAGTAGATCGGGCTAGAAGGTTCAGAGATGGGCTTAGGCCGGAGTTAAGGAGTCCACTAGTGTCTTTCAATTTGAAGGACTACAATGACCTGTATGAATGGGCCTAGTTGATAGAGAGAGATCAGAGTGAACAAGCCACCACGTCTAGGTCGCGGTTTGGTTCAAATAGGGATGGGAATCGGTTTGGGAAGAGACCGATTACAGGAGAAAGGTATCCTGTTCCGCACAACAGGAAGGGTGGGATAGTAAAGTCAGCACAGGGATATAATGGCGCATGTCACTTTTGTGGAAGACGACATGGTTCAGCGCCATGCCATCTTAGGTTGGGGGCATGTTACGAGTGTGGCTAGCAGGGTCATTTGGCTACATACTGTCCTAGAAGGACGAGAGGACCACAGTAGTCACCGCCGTTGCCATCGATGGGTCAAATTTGAAGGTTTGTGCCGCAGATTGCACAATAGGGAGGACATGATAGGCCTTTGGTGCAAGGACAAGTGTTCGCCATTACGAGAGGACAAGCAAAGGACTCGCTTGATGTGACATCCTGGATTTTTTAGTTCTACTTTCAATTAAATTAATCGGGTTTTTCATCGATGCGCTAATACGGCTGTTCTCAGAGCTGATCACTCTCGAGATAACTAGACTATTAGGAAAAGACATTAAGGAATTTTAATGCAATAGACTCGAGAATTCGACCAGGAATCGGCTACTCGACCGTGGTCATCTTTAGAGGTCATTATGGCACAGTTAAAAATCAACCGGGGATTAGAAATAGGTTGACTCGACTGAGATGTGCGGCTAAACGTGGGGGGTTCCACTAAATTACTAAATTCTCGTCGGCGGGCACTAGACCGATTTTTCTATCGTTATGGTACCCTGTGTTCGTATTTGAATTCTCGAGATTTTCACGACAACCGAGAGTCGCCAAGGTGTCGAGTGGGCTCATTGTGGCTCGAAGAAAATCAACCACGGGTCATTTGCACTAAAAATTTCTGAAAGTTACCCGGTAGCCTAGGTCACGCTAAAATCGCGCCAAATTGAAATTAACTACGAATTTGAACCCAATTTAAGAAAATTGAAAGTTCTGTGATGTTATGAGTCATTTTAGGAACTTCGACTTGGTCTTTGAAGACTTTTTCGCAAACCGAGACTTTTTGGGAAAAAGTCGAGGTAGGATTGTTTTTGTCTAGAAAATGTTGAGGATCGTTTGTTGATCGCACAATTTGGATGCAAGTAAGTTCAATTGGTGAGAAAAAAAAAACCAATTTGATTGTGGGTTCGATAATGGAATTTACGGGAGCCAAATTGGAGTGATTCAAGAAGGAAATGAAGTCCAATTGAGGGGAAGGCTTTGCAAATTCGTATGCCCCCACCACCCATGACTATTGGACCATTTCAAGTCTTCTAGAAGGGAATTGAAGGCTGAAAATTGAAGGTGGAGGACAACAAGCTTGGTGGAGCCCTCCAAGGGGATCAAGGATGAGGATGAGGCCTTTGGTGGCCTCATTTGCCTCATCTCTTCTTCTTCCCCCCCAAGGCCATTGACCCCTCTCTTACTCTCCCTCTTCTTGCTGCTTTTAACCTAGAAAACCTAGAGAAAAACCAAACCTACAGCTGCCTTTGCTGTCGATGACGCCGGAGCCAGGAACGCCATCGTCGCACGCTATCGTGCCCTCACGGTCACCTTATCTGCTTGCGCCTCCAGCATCGCCATCTTGCCCAGCCCATGCTGCCAGTTGCTTGCTAGGACGTCATGGGTCACTGTCGGAGTCCCTGCCACCGCCTCCGCCCGTTTAAGCCACTGTAGCCCTACCGCCTCACTTGGACCGCTTCTTGCTCGATCGGCTAATCGGTCCAGCTCTCTTCGGCTCAACACAAAACCGAAACCTCCGAGCCTCTTCAGCTGATGTTGGCCCTTTTTCGGGACGTTCCCGACCTCGAAAGTTGATCCCCCGTTGGAGTTTCTTGTCCCTCGTTGCGCCCCCATCAATTTGATCCAAGCAAATCATTGAACAAGTGAGTTTAACTCACTAATCCTCACTTGGTAAGTTAATGATGTTTACGGGTTGATTAGTTTAGACTAAGCTAGGATTAGGTGGTTAGTTAGATTAGATTAGCAATTTAATTAATTATCAATGCACATTAGGTGGATAGTTTAGTGTAATTAGGGCCTAAACAAGCTCTAGTATTTATCGATAGTGATTTGGAAATTTTCCTGATCCATCCGGCTTTCAATTAGCCTTTACGAGCCTAAGTTTGCAATTTTAGTATTTATTTATTAATTTTAGTAATTATTATTTATTTATTTTCAAAATTAGATTGGCATAGCCGGTGACTGGAATTATATGCCGATTATAGTGGTGTGGCCTGTTTATTTAATTGAGCTCTAATTTGTGCTGATTGTGCATGATTTAGGTTTTATGAATTTATTATTAAATTCATTTAATTTCAGCAATTGATTGGAAAATAACCGAGCGTCGATTTACAATGCCAAAAATATTTTGGTGGACCATACGAAATGATGAGATTTATAAAGAGGAAAATATTGTATTTTGGTAAAGCCGACCGTGTATCCACACACGATATTTTATTGGGTATGATGAAAATCGTGATTTTGTTAAATGGTCGGATAATCAGATCGGTGGATCTAGCAGATTCTGGTGAGCATATATAGAATAACGGATTAGTGGATCTGGCAGCTTCTGGTGAGCATATACATGGAATAACGGATCAGTGGATCTAGCAACTTCTGGTGACCATATATATATATATATATATATATATAATATTATCTCAGTAATTAAGGCAGCTTCTGGCGAGCTATACTATCTTTTATTGGCTTATAGTAAGCAATCTTGGGTATTATTGAACTTATAGATGGTATTGATTGAGATGACCAGGGAATGATCTTGATGACATGGAATCGATTGAGTTGATTGATCGATGATTCGATCTGATTGAATGATTTGATTTGTCGTTATGACTTGATGAGATTATGAATTATATTGACTTGCAGGAAGGAAATAGAGGCCGAGGTAAGTCCTCTAACTTGTGGTTGTGCCTAGGCTCTTCCTAATCAGATCTTAGGGGGTTGAACTCGCTAAGACGTCGTCTCACCCCATTGTGGGATAACATTTTAGGTCCATAAATGGCAGCACCTCGTGAACATTTTGTTCAATCGATGAAGTTCACATAATAGAGTTACCATATTCCAATACATGGGGACCAAGATGGACTAGAATACGTGCTGGTGAAATCCATAATCTGGGTTTATGTGGGTTTACCTAAAAAGGTGCCCTATCAATACAGGGCATGATATCGCCATTATCGTAATGGTCAAAGAGAGGGCATTATACCGGAATCTAAGATACCTCTGTATGTGATGGAGGTTGCTTTTGGAAAGGGTATAACAGACCCTAAGAGTGGTTCGGTGGTGGACGCGAAGGACCCTAAGCTTGATGATCCAGACTCTCCAGTGTACTCAGCGGTAGGTTATAACTGGAGTGTTGAAGAAGGAGAGATCGAGAAGAATGATCCATAGTGGATTGGAAAACCCTCAACCCCGTTTGCAAACCATGTTTTTTGACTGGCTTTTGTAGGACCTGACTTTTGTTGTTCATATAGTAATATATATACAACTTAGTTTGTTGTATATGTATATAAGTGTGGTTGTGGTTTTCAGGTTCAAAATTTGTGGCCCTACTTTTCTATCCCATTATGTTATTGTTTGGGGATTTATATCTTCTTCTGCATGTGCATATAAAATGAATGGGTCGGCGATGCATCTTGGGACGTCGCTATTTAATCAACCAAGTTGGGATGGGTGTGCACTTGAGGATCGGGGCGTGACCTCCCCGTTTAGTGGTAACTGAGCATGGTTTAGGATTATAGTGATAAGGTGCGATGGTTTATGGGATAGTAGTAGGAATGACCTTTAAATTCATATTGGTGCATGTCTGTGATAGCTGTTTGGTAGAATTGTTTACTGTTATCGCTCGAATTCTAATTCAGTGTGAGTTGGAAAGCAGGTCTTTGTAGAAAGCCTACAAGATGAGCGATCGGGAGCAAATGACTCCTAGTCAGAGGACAATTAGGTCTACAGCTTGGGGTAGGACGTCGACAAGGGTCGGTATTCGAGGAGGCCGAGGTAGAGCACCAGCTTAGGCTAGCGTGAGTGGAGTAGCACCACCTCCCGTTGGTGTCGGGGTAGAAACCCCAGGTGATCCAGGAACAATCGGGATCACTCAAGCATTGGATGCCATGTGAGAGATGATGAGGAACAGGCCTAGAACCAAGCAGCCGCCTTTACCATAGCCATTGCAACTGCCATTACTATCGCTACTAATGTTGTTACTGCAGCCGCACCTGCCGCCGCACCTGCTGAGGTTCCACCAGGAATCGAGGTCGCTGGGAGACCGATTCACAAGCTGGTGGAATAGTTCTTGAAGTTGAATCCACCGAAATTTACTAGGGCAGGAGACCTCGAAGCCGCAGCTTTGTGGATCTAAGGACTTGAGAAGATCTTTGCACTATTGATCTGCAATGAGATTGAGAAAGTTATCCTTGCAACTTACCAATTGGAGGGAGTTGCAAATACTTTGTGGAGAACCACCAAAGGAGCGGTATTTTTGGAAGGTGTCGTCCCGAAGTGGAACGCCTTTGTTGAGGTTTTCAATGATAAATATTTCTCAGAGACTGCCAGAGAGATAAAGATGGCAGAGTTTCAATGCCTTTGCCAAGGCTCCATGACTATAGATCAGTATGAGGCGAAGTTTGCTGAACTATTGTAATATGCTTCTGAGCAAGTTGAGAATCCAGCGAATCGAGTGAGAAGGTTCAGGGATGGACTCAAGCCAAAGTTGAGGAGTTCACTAATAATGCTCAATTTGAGAAATTACAACGACTTATACGAGCGGGTCTAGATGATCGATAGGGATCAGAATGAGAGAGCCGTCACATCTAGATCGTGGTTCAGCTCTAGTAGAGAAGGGATCAAGCATGGGAAGAGGCCCATGACTGGAGGAAGGTTTCATATTCCGCCCAACAGGAAGGGTGGAATTGTGAAGATAGGGCCTGGTCAAAATAGCCCATGTCGCTTTTGTGGAAGGCAACATGGTACAGCCACGTGCCCTCGAAGAATGGGCACGTGTTATGAGTGTTGGCAACAAGGTCACATGGTTAGGGATTGTCCTAGGTGACCAAGAGGACAACCACAGTTGCCACCACTGCAACAGAGGGGACAGATTAGAGGGTACACACCTCCAAACGTACCGCAATGAGGACAGCTTAGACCCCCAATTCAAGGCATGGTGTATGCCATTACTCAAGGTCAGGCAGAGGCTGCGCCTGACGTGATCACAAGTATGGTTTTGCTGAAAAACCATCCCGCTTATGCTTTATTCAACCCAGGAGCAACTCATTCCTTTATTACCGAGCAGTATGTTAAGCTGATAAGATTAAGTCCCGTATTATTGGAGTTGGCAGTTAGTATATCTACACTATTGAAGGATAAAGTGATAGCTGCTTTAGGTTGTTCTGGTTGCAAGTTAGCGATTGGTGAGCGAGAAGGGAAAATAGACTTGTTAGTCCTAGCCATATATGACTTTGATTTGATAATTGGCATGGACTGGCTCACCAAGTAACGTGCTAAGATGGACTGCTATTGCAAGGTGATTCAGTTTGACAAGTTAGAGGGTGAGAGCTTCGAGTTTGTTAGGAATCGAGGAGGACTCTTGATTACTTTGATCTTGTTGCCAAAGGCAACTCGTTTGTTAGACGAGAGTTGTCAAGGTTACTTGGCAATTGTTTGGATACGACAATTGAAGAGCTGAAGATGGAAGACATCGCCGTGGTACAAGAATTTCTAGATGTTTTTTCGAAGGAATTGCCAGGGTTACTGCTAGAGAGAGAGAGATCGAGTTTGTGATTGAACTAGCACCCAGGATAGAACCAATCTCTAAGGCTCCTTACTGGATGGCGCTATCTAAGTTGAAGGAACTGAAGGTGCAGATGCAAGAGTTATTGGATAAGGGATTCATACATCCCAGTGCATCACCTTGGGGAGCACTAGTATTGTTTGTAAATAAGAAAGATGGTTTGTTGTACCTGTGCATCGACTATCGTCAACTCAATCAAGTGACAATCAATAACAAGTATCCACTCCCGAGAATCGATGACTTGTTCAACAGTTGCAAAGAGCGTCAATATTTTCGAAGATCAACTTGAGAACAGGATATCATCAGCTGAGAATTAAGAAGGAGGACATTCCTAAGTCAGCATTTCGTACTCGTTATGGTCACTATGAGTTCACAGTGATGCCGTTTGGGTTGATGAATGCTCCAACTGCCTTCATGGATCTGATGAATCGAGTATTCAAGGAATATTTAGATCAGTTTGTGATCGTGTTCATCGATGATATTCTGGTGTATTCGAGAAATGATGAAGATCATGAGAGACTCTAAGATCGGTACTGTAAATGCTGAGAGTTCATCAATTGTACGCCAAGTTCAGCAAGTGCGAGTTTTGGTTGACTCATGTTGCTTTCTTAGGTCATGTGATTTCAGGTGAAGGAATCTCCGTGGACTCGAGCAAGATTGAAGCAGAGATCAATTGGCTAAGACCGACTACCGTAATAGAGATAAGAAGTTTTCTGGGTTTGTTAGGTTATTACAGAAGGTTCATGGAAGGGTTCTCAGCATTAGCGTCGCCTTTGACAAGACTCCTTAAGAAAGAAGAAAAGTTCGTGTGGATAGACAAGTGCGAGCGTAGTTTCCAAGAGCTAAAGCAAAAGATGACTACCACACTTGTGCTGACCATTCCATTTGGTCCTGGAGGATTCAAGATCTATAGTGATGCGTCATTCAAAGGATTGGGTTGCGTGTTGATGCAATATGGTCGAGTTGTTGCATACGCCTCCTGTTAGCTGAAGCCTCATGAACAGAACTACCCGACGCATGACTTAGAACTCGTAGCGATTATTTTCGCCCTGAAGAATTGGAGACATTATTTATGCAGAGAAAGATTCCAAATCTTCATGGACCGTCAAAGTCTCAAGTACCTATTCTCTCAGAAGGAGTTGAACATGAGACAATGACGATGGATGGAATTGTTGAATGACTATGATTGTGATATCCTATATCACCCTTGGAAGGTGAATAAGGTCGCCAGTGCTTTGAGTTGAAAATTTTCAGTCGCTCATATACTGATTAAGGAGTGGAATCTAATCAAGAGAGCTCGAGATTCGGTATTCAAGTTTGAGGTAGATCACATTTCGAATCTTATGGCCACCTTCAGAATTGAACCGAATGTCTAGATCAGAATCAAGCTACTTCAACTGACAGACCTAGATGTTCATAAGATTCTACAAGAGGACATTGATAAGAGAAAGGCTGACTTTTAGATTTCTAATGATGGAACACTGAGGTTCCGAGGATGATTAGTTATACCTGACGATATGGAGCTTAGAGAGGATATCTTGTCAGAAGCGCATCGTAGCAGTTACAGCATTCATCTTGGTAGTACAAAGATGTATCAGAATTAGCATCAACACTATTGGTGGTCAGGTATGAAGGCGGACATCACCAAGCATGTCGCCAAGTGTTTGACGTGTCAGCAAGTAAAGGCTCAGCATTGTAAGCTGGGAAGACTTCTGCAACCTCTCGAGATCCTAGAGTGGAAATGGGAGCACATCACGATGGATTTCATGATCGGACTACCGAGGAGTTAGAGAGGAAATGATTCCATTTGGGTAGTGGTTGACAGATTGATAAAGTCGGCTCATTTCATTGCAGTTCGAAAGGACCATAATTTGGGTGAACACACAAAGTTGTATGTGCGTCAAATAGTTCGTTTGCATGGAGTGCCGGTGATGATAACTTCAGATCGAGACTCGAGATTTATCATCGCCTTTTGGAAGAGCTTATAGAGTGCTTTAGGTACGAAGCTACAGTATAGTACGCATGTCATCCTCAGACGGATGGCCAGTCTGAGAGGACTATTCAAACCTTCGAGGCCATGCTGCGAGCTTATGTACTAGATTTTAAGGGAAGTTGGGAAAAATAGCTTCATTTGGTGGAATTTTCCTACAACAACAGTTATCAACAGAGCATTCGGATGGCTCCCTTCGAAGCGTTGTATGGTGGAGCATGTAGAACACTAGTGTGTTGGGATGAAGTTGGGGAGAGAAAGATTACAGGCCAAGAGTTGGTCCAGTAGTTAGTGGATGCCATTGCAGTGATAAGAGGCAGACTAAAGACCGCTCAAAGTAGACATAAAAGTTATGTAGATAAGCGCCGGAGACCATTGAAATTCCAAGTTGGTGATCACGTTTTTCTGAAAGTGTCACCAATGAGGGGAACCTCGCGCTTTGGTAAGAAAGGCAAATCGAGTCCAAGGTACATAGGTCCATTTGAAATTCTAGAGAGAATTGGGACCCTAGCGTATCATCTTGCGTTGCTACCGAGATTGGCGCAAATGCATGACGTCTTTCACATGTCGATGTTGAGGAAGTACGAGCCTAACCTGACTCACGTGCTTAATTTTGAAGAATTGGATGTCAATGATTGAGTGTCATATGTTGAAAGCCCGATTCAAATTGTGGATTGAAAAGAAAAAAGTTCTGCGTACAAAAACCATTTCGTTGGTCAAAGTGGTCTAGCAATACTATGGTACTAAAGGAGCAACCTAGGAGACTGAAGAGTTGATGAGACAGCTATACCCCCACCTTTTTGCTTAAGTATTGTAATGGTTGAAATTTCAAGGACGATATTTTTATAAGAGGGGAAGAGTTATGACATCCTGGATTTTTCAGTTTTGATTTCAATTAAATTAATCGGGCCTTTCATCGATGCGCCTATAGGGCTGTTCTCAAAGCTAATCACTCTTAAAATAACTAGACTATCAGGGAAAGCCATTAAGAAATTTTAATGCAATAAACTTGAGAGTTCAACCAAGAATCGGCTACTTGACCTTGCTCATCTTTAGAGGTCGTTACGGCACAATTGAAAATCGATTAGCGATAAGAAATAGGTCAACTCGACTGAGATGTGTGGCTAAACGTGAGTGATTCCACTAAATTACAAAATTGTCGTCGGCCAGCACTAGACTGACTTTTCTATCGTTTTGGTACCCTGTGTCCGTATTTGAATCCTCAAGATTTTCACAACAACCAAGAGTTGCCAATGTGCCGAGTGGGTTTATTGTGGCTTGAAGAAAATTGACCACAGGTCATTTGCACTAAAAATTTCTGAAAGTGACCTAGTAGACTAGGTCACGCTAAATCGTTCCAAATTGAAGTTAATTGGGAATTTAAATCCGATTTCAAAAATTGAAAGTTCTGTCATATCACGAGTCATTTTAGGAACGTCAACTCAGTCTCCGAAGATATTTCCGCAAACCGAGACTTTTTGGGATAAAGACAAGGTAGGATCATTTTTGTCTAGAAAATGTTGAGGACTGTTTTTGATCGCATAATTGGGATGCAAGTAGGTTCAATTGGTGAGGAAAAATACCAATTTGATCAAGGGTTCGATAATGGAATTTATGGGAGCCAAATTGGAGTGATTCAAGAAGGAAATGAAGTCCAATTGAGGGGAAGGCTTTGCAAATTCATATGCCCCCACCACCCATGACTATTGGACCATTTCAAGTCTTCTAGAAGGGAATTGAAGGCTGAAAATCAAAGGTGGAGGACAACAAGCTTGGTGAAGCCCTCCAAGGGGACCAAGGGACGAGGATGAGGCCTTTGGTAGCCTACTTTGCCTCCTCTCTTCTTCTTTCCCCCCAAGGCCGTCGACCCCTCTCTCACTCTCCCTCTTCTTACTGCTTTCAACCTAGAAAACCCAGAGCAAAACCAAACCTGCAGCTGCCTTTGTCATCGATGTTGCTGAAGCCAGGAACGCCATCGTCGCATGTCGTCCTGCCCCCATAGTTACCTTGCCTACTCGCGCCTCCAGCTGCATCGTCTTGCCCAGCTCGCATTGCTAGCTGCTCGCCAGGACGCTGTGGGTCACTGTCAGAGTCCCTCTTGCTGCCGCCTCTGCCTGTTCAAGCTGCTGCAGCCCTATCACCTCACCTAGACTGCTTCTTGCTCAATCGGCCAACCGGTCTAGCTCTCTTCAGCTCAGCACAAAACCGAAACCCCCGAGCCTCTTCAACTATTGTTGGCCCTTTTTGGGACGTTTCCGACCTCGAAAGCTGGTCCTCCTTTGGAGTTTCTCGTCCCTCGTCGCACCCCCGTCAATTTGATCTGAGTGGATCGTTGAACAAGTGAGTTTAACTCACTAATCCTCGCTTAGTAAGTTAATGAAGTTTAATGGTTGATTAGCTTAGATTAAGCTAGGATTAGGTGGTTAGTTAGATTAGATTAGCAATTTAATTAATTATCAATACACGTGAGGTCGATAGTTTAGTGCAATTAGGGCCTAGACAAGCCCTAGTATTTATCGATAGTGATTCGGAAATTTTCCGCATCCGTCTCAACTTTCAATTAGGCTTTACGGGCCTAAGTTTGCAATTTTAGTATTTATTAATTAATTTCCGTAATTATTTAATTTATTTATTATTTTTCGGAAATTAGACCAGGATAGTCGGTGATTGGAATTTTATGTCGATTATAGTGGTGTGGTCTGTTTATTTAATTGAGCTTTAAATTGTGATGATTGTGCATGATTTGTGGTTTATGCATTTATTCTTAAATTAATTTAATTTCAGTAATTGATTGGAAAATAACCGAGCGTCGGTTTACAATAACAGAAATATTTTGGTGGACCATACGAAATGGTGTGATTTATAAAGAGGAAAATATTGTATTTTGGCTAGGGCCGACCGTGTACCCACACACGATATTTTATCGGGTATGATGAAAATGGTGATTTTGTTAAATGGTCGGATAATCAGATTGGTGGATCTGGCAGCTTCTAGTGAGCATATATAGAATAACGGATCAGTGGATCTGGCAACTTCTAGTGAGCATATATATGGAATAGCGGATCAGTGGATCTGGCAACTTCTGGTGAGCATATATATGGAATAGCGGATCAGTGGATCTGGCAGCTTCTGGTGAGCATATATAGAATAGCAGATCAGTGGATGTAGCAGCTTCTGGTGAGCATATATATATATTATCTCAATAATTGAGGCAGCTTCTGGCGAGCTATACTATCTTTTATTGGTTTATCGTAAGCAGTCCTGGGTATGATCAGACTTATAGATAGAATTGATTGAGATGACTGGGGAATGGTCTTGATGACATGGAATCGACTGAGTCGGTTGATCGATGATTCGATCTAATTGAATGATTTGATTTGTCGTTATGACTTGATGAGATTATGAATTGTGACTTGTAGGAAGGAAATTGAGGCTAAGGTAAGTCCTGTGACTCGTGGTTGTGCTTAGGCGGCCCTTAGGGCGTATTTTCTTCCTAGTCGGGTCTTAGGGGATTGAACTCGCTGAGACGTCGTCTCACCCCATTGTGGGATAACATTTCAGGTCCATAGATGGCAGCACCTCCTAAACATTTTGGTCAACCAAAAAAGTTCACAGAACAGAGTTACCATATTCTGATACATGGGCACCAGGTCGGACTAGAATACGTGCTGGTGAAATCCATAGTCTAGGTTGATGCGGGTTTACCCAAAAAGGTGCTCCATCAATAAAGGGCATGATATCGACATTATCATAATGGTCAAAGAGAGGGTGTTGTACCAGAATCCGAGATACCGCTATATGTGATGGAGGTTGCTTTTGGAAATGATATGGCAGACCCTAATAATGGTTCGATGGTGGACGCAAAGGACCCTACGCTTGATGATCCAGACTCTCTGGTGTACTTAGTGGTAGGCTTTAGCTGGAGTGTTAAAGAAGGAGACATCGAGAAGGAAGACCCGTAGTGGATTGGAAAACCCTCACCCCCGTTCGCAAACCATGTTTTCTGACTAGCTTTTGTAGGACCTGACTTTTGTTGTTAATATTGTAATATATATACAACTTAGTTTGTTGTATATGTATGTAAGTGTGGTTGTGGTTTTCAGGTTCGAAATTTGTGGCCCTACTTTTCTATCCCATTGTGTTATTGTCTGGGGATTTATATATGCTTTTGCATGTGTATATAAAATGAATGGGTTGGCAATGCGTCCTAGGACATGGCTATATAAACAACCAAGCCGGGATGGGTGCGCGCTCGAGGATTGGGGCGTGACACCTGATGTGGTTGTAGGTACGGTTTCGCTGAACAACCTTGCTGCTTATGCTTTATTTGATCCTAGTGCGACTCACTCGTTTATAGCTGAGCAATTTGTTAAGCTAATAGGATTGACTCCTGAATTTTTGGAGTTAGTGGTTAGCATATCTACATCGTTAAAGGATAAGGTTTAGTTGCATTGGGTTGTCCTGGTTGCAAGTTAGTGTTTGGTGAGTGCAAGGGGATGATAGATTTATTAGTCCTAGCCATGTATGATTTTGATGTGATAATTGGCATGGACTGACTCACCAAGCAACGAGCTAAGATGGACTACTATCGTGAAGCGATTCAGTTTAACTCGTTAGGGGGTGAAAGTTTCAAGCTCATAGGAAGTTGAGGAGGACCCTCGATTTCCTTAATATCATCACTTGAGGCAACCTGTTTGTTAGACGAGGGTTGTCAAAGTTACCTGGCAACTATCGTGGATACAACAATTAAGGAGCTAAAGATTGAAGATATGTCGGTAGTTCAAGAATTTTCAGACGTGTTTCCGAGAGAATTGCTAGGCTTATCGCCGAAGAGAGAGAGATAGAATTCGTGATCGAATTAACGCCCGGGATAGAGCCAATCTCTAAGACTCCTTACCAAATGGCGTTATCTGAGTTGAGGACTAGATATCATCAGCTGAGAATCAGAAATGAGGACATACTGAAGTCAGCATTTCATACTTAATACGGTCATTATGAGTTCACTGTAATGCCGTTTGGATTGACGAACGCCTCAGTTGCTTTTATGGATTTGATGAACCAAGTGTTCAAAGAATATCTGGATCGGTTTGTGATTGTGTTCGTCAATGATATTGGGGTGTATTCAAGAAATTCTAAGGAGCATGAGAGCCATTTGAGGAGAGTACTTCAGACCCTAAGGATTTATGGATTGTATGCTAAGTTTAGCAAGTGCGAGTTTTGGTTGACTCGTGTTGCATTCTTAGGTCACGTGATTTTAAGCGAAGGAATTTCCGTGGTCCCGTCCAAGATTGAAACAGTGATCAACTAGCCCAGACCGACAATCGTGATAGAGGTCAGAAGCTTTTTGGGTTTGGCAGGTTACTACAGAAGGTTTGTGGAAGGATTTTTAGCTTTAGCGTTGCCTTTGACTCGACTCTTGAAGAAGGAAGAGAAGTTCGTGTGGACACGCAAGTGCGAGCATAGTTTCCAAGAGCTTAAGCAGAAGCTAACTACCGCACCTGTGCTAACCATATCGTTTGGTCCTAAAGGATACAAGATCTATAGTGATGCATCGTTTAGAGGATTGGGTTGCGTATTGATGCATCATGGTAGGGTTGTTGCATATGCCTCCCGTTAGTTGAGACCTCATGAACTGAATTATCCGACGCATGACTTAGAAATCACAGCAATCATTTTTGCTCTAAAGAGTTGGAGACATTATTTGTGTGGAGAGAGATTCCAGATCTTCACTGACCATCAAAGTCTCAAGAATATGTTCTCTCAGAAGGAGTTGAATATGAAAAAGCGTCGCTGGATGGAACTTCTGAAGGACTACGATTGTGATATTCTATATCACCTTGGGAAGGTGAACAAGGTCGGAAACGCCTTGAGTCGAAAGTCTTCAGTTGCATAGATGATGGTTAAGGAATGGGTTTTACTCGAAAGAGTTCGAGATTCAGTTTTCAAATTTGAGGTAGGCCACCTGCTAATTTTATGGCCACCCTCATAATTGAGCAAGAGGTGCAAATCAGAATCAAGGCACTTTAGCCGACCAACCCGGATGTTCAAAAAATCATACAAGAGGATACTGATAAAAGAAAAGCTGATTTTTAGATTTTTGAAGACAAATGTTGAGGTTCCGAGGACGATTGTGTGTACCTGATGATGCAGAGCTTAAGGAGGAAATTTTATCAGAAGCTCGTCGTAGTAGTTATAGCATTCATCCTAGTTGTATGAAGATGTACCAGAATCTGTATCAACATTATTGGTGGTTCGGTATGAAGGCAGACATTGCCAAGCATGTCGCTAAGTGTTTGATATGTCAGCAAGTGAAGGCTCAGCATTGTAAGCTGGGAGGACTTCTACAACCTCTCGAGATTCCCGAGTGGAAATAGGACCACATCACGATGTATTTTGTGACAGGCTTACCAAGGAGTCAGAGAGGTAATGATTCTATTGGGGTAGTGGTCGACAGACTAATGAAGTCGGCTCACTTTATCGCAATACAGAAGGACCTTGATTTGGACAGCTTGCATGTTGGATTTCAACGGAAGCTGGGAGGAACAGCTTCATCTTGTCAAGTTTGCCTACAACAATAGCTACCAGCAGAGCATTCAGATGGCTCCTTTTGAAGCATTGTATGGTAGAGTGTGTAGAACACTAGTTTGTTAGAATGAGGTTGGAGAACGAAAGATCACAGGCCCAGAGTTGGTTCAGCAGTCAGTGGATGCAGTTGCCATCACCAGAGGCAGATTAAAGACCGCTCAGAGTCACTTGAAAAGCTACGTAGGTAAGCGTCGAAGACCTTTGGAATTTCAAGTTAGTGATCACGTTTTTCTGAAGGTGTCACCAATGAGGGGTACTTCGCGCTTTGGTAAGAAGGGGAAACTGAGTTTGAGGTACGTAGGTTCCTTCGAGATTCTAGAGAGAATCGAGATCCTAGCGTATCATCTTGCATTGCCGCTTAGGTTGGCACAAGTGCATGACGTCTTTCACGTGTCGATGTTGAGGAAGTATGAGCTCGACCAGACCCACATGCTTAATTTTGAGGAATTAGACGTGGACGACAGAGTATTGTACGTGGAAAGCCCGGTTCATATTATGGATCGGAAAGAACAGAGTTTGCGCACCAAGACAATTTTGTTGGTAAAAGTGGTTTGGCAACACCATGGCACAGAGGGAGCAACCTAGGAAAGTGAAGAATCGATTAGATGACTGTACCCCCATCTTTTTGTTTAAAGAATTGTAACAGTTTAAATTTCGAGGACGAAATTTTTATAAGAAGGGAAGAGTTGTGACATCTTGAAATTCCAGTTCTGTTTTCAATTGAATGTGTGGGGCTTTTCATTGATGCGCGTATAGTTCTATTCTCTGAGCTGATCACTCACGAGATAACTGATCTATCTGAGGAAGCCGTTAAGAGATTATAATGCAATAGACTTGAGAATTCGACCAGGAATCGATTGCTTGACCATGCTAGTCTGCAAGGGTCATGACAGCACAGTTAAAAATTGATTAGAGACCAGAGATAGATCGACTCGACTGAGATATGTGACTAAGTGTGAGTGATTCCACCAAATTGCAAAATTCTCGTCGATTGGCACTAAACTAATTTTTCTATCGTTTTAGTACCCTGTGTCTGCATTTGAAACCTTGAGATTTTCATGACAATCGAGAGTCGCCAATGTGCTGAAGATGTACAATGTGACTCGAAAATAATCGACCACGGGTAAATTGCACTAAAAATTTCTAAAAGCTACCAGGTAAGCTAGGTCACGTTAAAATCGTGCCAAATTGAAATTAACCGTGAATTTAAATCTGATTTCAAAAATTGAAAGTTCTGTCATGTCACAATTTATTTTAGGACTGTCGATTCATCCTTCGAAGATTTTTCTGCAAACCAAGATTTTTGGCAAAAATTCAATATAGGGCCGTTTTTGTCCAGAAAATTTAGGGGATCATTTTTTATCGAGTTTTTTTTTTTTTATGCAAGATGGTTCTATTGGTGATGTGAATTGCTACGGAAAGATCGTTCTACAAAGGGCTGGATGGTGCGAATTGCGAACCTCGACCTCTAATCAAACCTATGATTGGCAACCTCGGTATGAACGTGACATATTAACCAACGCGTGTCAACCAACCAACATTACAGACGCCACCAGCGAAAGAATTCATTATCTTGCTCGATAAGTTGAATCGACCGCCACAAGAGAATCTTGATAAGGTCAAGTCCTCAAAAGAATAGTAGAAGAGAACCTCTCAATTCTTTTTCCTCAAAAATAAAACATATCTCTGTCTTCAAAAAAAAAAATCGGCCAGTCCTTAATATAGGCCTTCTAGTTGCCACACGAACCCTAAAACCAACCCTAGAAATCTAATGCGTCATATTCTAGAAAAAATCTAAGCAAGAAGATAATTTTTTTTTACTTGGTCAAATATTTGGTGAGCAAATAATCAAATTACACCAAGATTTTCAAGATTCTTCAAGATTTGATCCAAGGTCATCTCCACGCCAAAGATCATGAACCATGATGCCAACAACTTGCCTAAATTGCTTGGCCTAGGCTAGAGTGATCAAACCAGTCAGAATAGGCAATGGGTCCCTAGCACCTCCTCCTCGATATGGCTTGATGTCCACATCATTTCCTCCCCCATGCAAAGGATTTTCCCTCAAATCATCACTTGCATCGAAAAGAGTCAAGTTAGAAACATTAAATGTAGCACTAACGTCATACTTACCTAGAAAATCAAGCTTGTAGGCATTATTGTTAACTCTTTCCAACACCATGAATGGACCATCCCCTCGCGTTAATAAGTTAGAATGTCGCTGCTCAGGAAATCGCTCCTTGCACATATGAACCCAAACCCAATCGCCGGGTTCAAACACCATTTCCTTGCGCCCTTTGTTAGCTTGCCTTGCATATTACTCAGTCTTGCACTCAATATTTGCACATCTTCTCATGCAATGCCTTGAAAAATTCGGCTTTCTTTACTTCATCTAAATCCACATGCTCGTCAACAGGTAAAGGGGTTAAATTTAACGGAGTTAATGGATTAAAACCATAGACAACCTCAAATGGTGTAAATTTAGTAGTAGAATGCATGCTCCTATTATATGCAAACTCAACGTGTGGTAGATAATCTTCCCAATATTTTATATATACTTTTATAATAGCACGCAACAATACCCCTAAAGTTCTATTAACTACATTGGTTTGACCATCAGTCTATGGATGACAAGTAGTAGAAAATAACAACCGTGTTCCTATTTTTTTCGCAATGTTTTCCAAAAGTAGCTAAGAAATTTAGAATCTCGACCAGAAACAATCGATCTAGGCATGCCATGCAAATGTACAACCTCCCTAAAGAATAAATCAACAACATGAGATGCATCATCAATTTTATGACAAGGTATAAAATGAGCCATCTTTGAAAACCGATCAATAACCACATAAATAAAATCTCTGCCATACTTAGACCTAGGCAATCCTAACACAAAATCCATAGAAATATCAGTCCAAGGATGCATTGGAATATGTAATGGTGTATACAAGCCATGCGGTTTAGTTGTAGACTTCGATTGCTTACAAGCAATGCATTTCTCACAGACACGTGTGACATCTCTCTTCATATGTGGCCAATAAAAATGTTCATGCAGCACTTCATAAGTCTTATTAATGCCAAAATGGCCCATTAAACCACCACTATGCGCTTCTAGCACCAACAATTCACGCAAAGAATACTTAAGCAAACATACTTTGTTTTCATGGAAAAGATAATCTTCACTTCTATAGAATTTATCAAATGCAGTATGTTCACATGCTTCAAAAACTCTCCCAAAGTCATTATCATCAATATATAAGCCCCTTGATATGCTCAAAACCTAGACACTTTGCTTCTAAAGTAGTTAGAATCGCATACCTTCAAGAAAGTGCATCGATTACCACATTCTCCTTACCTTTCTTGTACTTGATCACATATGGAAAAGTCTCGATGAGCTCCATCCATTTGGCATGTCTTTCATTCAACTTCTGCTGCCCTTTCAAGTACTTCAAGTTCTCGTGGTCGGTGTGGATCATAAACTCCTTCGGCCATAAATCATGTTGCCAAGTCTCCAAAGCTCCCACTAACGCATACATCTCCTTATCATAGGTAGAATAATTCAATGTTGCTCCACTCAATTTATCACTGAAATAAGTTATGGGTGTCCCTCCATGCATCAACATGGCTCCAATTCCTGTACCAAAAGCATCGCACTCTATCTCAAAAGTAGCACTGAAATTTAGGAAAGATAACAAAGGAACATTAGTCAATTTATCTTTTAGCATATTAAATGCTTTCTCTTGCTCTTCTCCCATGTGAAACCCACGTGCTTTTTGATAACCTCAGTCAAAGATGCGGTAATGGTGCTGAAATTTATCACAAATCGCCAATAAAAACTCGCCAATCCATGAAAGCTATGCACCTCTCCTACGGTCTTAAGCGTTAGCCATTCACGGATTGCTTTGACCTTTTCTTCATCAACCTGTGTACCATTAGCACTAACAACAAATCCTAGAAATACTAATTTCTTAGTAACAGAAGAGCAATTTTTTAGATTAGTGTACAATTGCTCCAGCCCTTAAAACCTGCAAGATAGCTTGCACAAGCTCAATATGGTCATCAGGGTTTCGGCTATATATCAAGATGTCATCGAAATAGACAACCACAAATCGACCAATAAAAGCACGCAAAACATGATTCATAAGTCGCATAAATGTACTCAGTGCATTAGTTCATCCAAATGGCATGACTAATCTCTCATACAATCCATACTTGGTCTTAAATGCAGTTTTCCATTCATCACCTTCTTTCATCCTAATTTGATGATAACCACTTTTCAAATCAATCTTAGTGAAAATGCAAGAACCATTAAATTCATTCAACATGTCATCCAACCTAGGAATAGGATGTCGATACTTTACCGTAATGTTATCAATTGCTCAGCAATCAACACACATTTGCCAAGTTCCATCCTTCTTTGACACCAACAAAATAGGGACGACGCATGGGCTAAGACTCTCTCTCACATACCCTTGCTCCAATAGTTCGCTAACTTGCCGCTGAAGTTCCTTTGTCTCCTTGGGATTGCTTTGATATGCGGGTCGGTTAGGTAATGGCGCACTAGGAATCAAGTCAATTTGATGTTCAATGCCTCGAATTGGTGGTATCCCTCCAGGAAGTTCATCAGGAAAGACATCTTCAAATTCCTGCAATAAAGACACAATAGGACTAGGCAAACTTGGGTCAAGATCTTTAGTAGAAAACAAAACCTCATTGTACAAAAGTACAAGTATCGATCGGTCTAGAACTAAAGCTCTCCTCATCTCACTCGATTTTGCATAAAAATTTATTTGCCTATTTTCTTTCCTCTCTTCTTTTACCTCGGTTTTTACAACAATCCTTCTCTCGGCCTCTCCTTTTCCTTGCGTCTCAGACACACCACGCAAGCCCTCGGATTTCTCACCTTTTCTCTCTCTCTTGGCTTCTCGTTGTAACTTTAACTGATCTTGATACACCTCACTAGGTGTCATTGGTACCAAGGTATAAGTCTTTTGATTCATCACCAATGAATAACGATTGGTATACCCATCATGATGTACATTTTGATCATATTGCCATAGTCTTCCAAGTAAGATATGACCCGCTTGCATAGGTACAACATCACACTCTACCTCGTCCTTATATCTCCCTATCTCAAATGGGATTCGAACTTGTTTCAACACTTTCACCTCACCACTATCATTTAACCGTTGAAGTCTATAAGGCCTAGGGTTCTTTGTCCTCTTCAAACCCAACTTATCAACCATAATACAACTTGCCACATTTGCACAACTACCTCCATCAATGATCAAACTACAGATCTTACCATTCACCACACATCTTGTATGAAACAAGTTATCTCTTTGTTGATGATGCTCCTCCTCATTTACTTGCACACTAAGAGAATGCCTAACCACCAATAAGTCTCTTTTTATAGCTACTTCTCTATCACTACAATCTTCCAACGGTGGCATCTCATCATCCTCTTCTTCTTGTTCACTTTCGGACTCAATAACACCATGTCCAGTCATGATCATCACCCTCCTATTAGGGCATTGATTCACCATATTACCCCTGCCCAAACACTTAAAACATTTAATCTCACAAGTTCTAGTGTTAGGGTTTTTGATTTTACCTGAAGCCGGATTCATTCCAATTTTACCGTCCCTCTCCTTCTCATTTGAGGTTTCGATTTTGGTGTTGTTTCCTCTCCAATTTGGCTTCTCATCTCTCTTCCAATTGGATGTCCAATTCTGATTTGAACCTCCTCCACTCTTGTGATTTCGGTCCAACTTCAATTGTCACTCAACTTTGATGGCTTTGTCCACCAATTCTTCCAATTCAACATAGTGTTGCAGCTCCACAACCTTGCTATGTCTCGATTCAAACCACTCAAAAATCTTGACATTGTGGCCTCATGATCCTCCACAACATTAGCACGGATCATGGTAATCTCCATCTCCTTGTGATACTCTTCCACGCTCTTATTGCCTTATGTGAGATTTTGTAACTTTTGAAACAAATCTCGATGGTAATGACTTGGTACAAAATGCCTCCTCATCACTGCTTTCATCTCATCCCACGACTCTATCGGTCTTTCACCATTGCGCCTCCTACTAGTCACAAGTTGATCCCACCAAATTATAGCATAATCAGTAAATTCAACATCTGCAATTTTTACCTTTTTGAGCTCAGAGTATTATTGGCAATCAAATACCATCTCCATGCATTTCTCCCACTCTAGATACGCATCGGGAACATTCTTCCCTTGGAAAGAAGGAATCTTCATCTTGATATTGCCAAGTTCATTATCTTCTCGGTGTCTAAACCCTTGGGCTCCATTCCACCTTCCAAATCAAGTATCTTGATCATCCTCCATGTCGGCCTCATCATCATCATAATGCCGATGCCTTCTATGTTATGTTCTAGAGGTGTCTCGCTGATGTTGCGGCCTTCCCCAGGGTAGCTCTCGGTCACCATCAACCGTCATGCCACTCCCCATCATTCGGCCACTAAGCTCCTCCACTATGACCCTCAATTGCTGGATGCTTTCCATGAGCGCTTCATCCCTTCGTATGGAGTCAACCTCCCTTTGATTTACACTTTCTTCGTGCGACATATTTTAGACCCGCACGTAAACGTTAGTCACAAATATCCTAACCAAGCGCTCCCTCACGTGTTTCTCTCAAGGCGTTTGTCACTCCCCTCGTGTTTAACTCAAGTCTAGGCTTTTTCCACCCTCAATTAAGCTTACACACTCTTGCATTTTCCTTCTTGTATTCTCTTTTCACAAGCTCTTTATTGGACTCAAAACCCGTCTCTCAAGCCCCTCATGACAATCAATCAAACAAATCAAATAAGATTAGATCACTACTGATTTTGTTTTAGCAAGTAATAATTTCAAATCAACAAGTACAACTTTCGAAATTCCAATTAAAACGCAAATCACTACTGATTTTGTTTCACTTCGGTCCACTAAAAAACGAGTCGTCTTCTTGATTTTTTTTTTGTTTGGCAATTGTTTTTTTGTTCAGCTATTTTTTTCTGCCCAATCTGTTTCTTTTTTCTCTTGCGCATTTTTTTTGTGTGTTTTCTTTCTCTTTTTTTTTTGACAAACTTTCTTTTTTTTTCTTTTTTTTTTTACGAACTCAGATACAATTTAAGATGCTAGGAAAAAAAAAATTAACAACAAACAACTACGTATGGAAGCACAAAAGTAATCGGATCCCTAAATTGGCTATAATCGAAACCCTAGCTCAATAAATCTCAAATTGTTGAATATAAACAAAAAATTAAAGATAAATAGACCTTGTAGAAGTAAGCTTTGATACCAAATGATGTGAATCGTTGCGGAAAGATTGTTCTGCGAAGTCCTGGATGGTGCAAATTGCAAACCTCGATCTCCAATCAAACCTGTGATTGGAAACCTCGATATGAATCTGACCTGTTGACGAACATGTGTCAACCAACCAACGTTATAGACATCACGAGCGAAAGAATTCGCTATCTCACTTGATAAGTCGAATCGACCGCCACAAGATAATCTTGATACGGTCAAGTCCTCAAAAGAACAGTAGAAGAGAACCTCTCAATTCTTTTTCCTCAAAAATAAAATATATCTCTGCCTCCCAAAAAGATTCGGCTAGTCTTAATATAAGCCTTCTAGTTGCCACACAAACCCTAAAACCAACGCTAGAAATTTAATGTGTCATATTCTAGAAAATATCTAAGCAAGAATTTTTTTTTTGACTTGGTCAAATATTTGGTGAGCAGATAATCAAATTACGCAAAGATTTCCAAGATTCTTCAAGATTTGATCCAAGGTCATCTCCACGCCAAAGGTTACTCTAAGATTCTTCAAGATTTAATCCAAGTTCATCTCCACGCCAAAGATCACGAACCATGATGCCAACAACTTGCCTAAATTGCTTGTCCCATGCTCAAGTGATCGAACCGGTCAAAATAGATAATGGGTCCCCAAAGACCTCCTCCTCGATATGGCTCGATGTCCACATCAATTGGCGAGGAAAAATGTGAATTGAAGTGTGGACATCTTGGTTGGATTTATAGGGACTAGTTTAAGTCCAATTTAAGAGAAGTTGGTTCAATTTGGGAGATTTGGTGCCCAAATTCCTATGCCATGGCCACCACCACCTTTCGACCACTCCAATGGCTTCCTAGGGAAGCTTGTTGGTCTACAAAATAGTTGAGGAAGCCAGCCCATGTTGGTGGGACCTCTTCAGGGGACAAAGAGATAGGATAGAAGGAAGAGGGACCTTCCAAGTGGTTGTTGTCCCCTTTCTTCCTCAGCTCATCGTACTTTCTCCATTTCTAGCCACTTTGGAGCTCCTAAGTTGCAGAGAAACTGAGCCAGCGACCCCCTACCCACCGCATGCCCGTTCGACCACCGCCGGGCCTGCCGCTCGCCATCACTCGCCCGTCGTGTGCTGTCTAGCCGTTCGCCTACAACTTGCTGTTTTGCAAGCCCAGTTCGTCCCCCGAGCCTCCTCAGGCCATGTTAAGCTTAGTCGAAGCCCCATTGTCGCAGTTCTGTCGCCATCCACCTTCGCCGAGCGCTGCTACAGCCGTCTGCCAGCCCATCTCGCCACTTCCGGCCCAAATGGTCACCTAGCTTAGTCCCTCGGCCCAATAAACAGAAGCTAAAGCCAGCAAGGAACCGTGGGCTTCAAGGCCAATTTTGGACCGTTTCCGGACCTTGTAAAGTGCCACCACTTCAGAGTTTGTCGCTTGTGTCGCGTTGCCGAAATTAATTTTCATATATAATTTACTCATCAGATTTCAAAATGGTGAGTTTACTCACTAAACTTTGCTTAGGGGGTTAATTATGCTTAAGAGTTTATTAGTTTAGGCTAAGTATGGTTTAGGTGGTAAGTTAGAACGAATTAGCGATTTAATTACTCGTTATTGCATGTTAGGTGATTAGATCAACTTAATTAGCAACTAGACAAGTTGCATTTTTTATCTAGATTGGTTCAGAAATTTTCAGGCCTATCTCAGTGTTTAATTAGGCTTCGCCGGCCTAAGTTCCTATTTATGGCATTTAATTGTATTTACTTAATTAATTTTCATATTTATTTAATTATTTTTTATTTTTTAGAAATTATACCGGGATAACCAGTGACTGAAATTTCGTGCTAATTGCAATGGTATACTTGGTTTATTTAATTGAATGATAATTTATGCAAACTAAGTGAAATTAGTGATTTTGGTCATTTATCCCAAAATTGAGTAATTTTGATATTTAATTAGATAATATTGGGCGTCAGTTTACAACACCAAAAATGTGTTTATGGACTATATTAAATAGTGAAAATTTCTAAAAGAAAGACCTTGCACGTCAGCTTGTGAGAGTAGTATAATATATCAGCTTATGAGCTCAATATGTCAACTTGTGAGAGCCTATTTGCACACCACCAGGAGAGCAAGATACCGTATCAGCCCATGTGCTTAGATACGTCAGCTTGTGAGAGCAATATACCTTATTAGCCTATGTGCTTAGATACATAAGCTTGTGAGAGTAATATATCTTATCAACTTGTGTGAGCTATGATCGTTTATCAAGTTATGGGAGCATGATCTATTTATCAGCTTGGGTGAGCTACTATCTATCTATATCAGCTTGTGAGAGCAATGGTGGTATTAATTGAATCGATATATGGAATTGAGTTATATATGGTCTTGATTGATAAATTAAACATATCATGTTAATGGTCTTGAACTGAATCGATTGGCTGGGTGCATCGATGGATTGATGATTTGACCTAAATCGATTGATTGAGTATATGAGTTATACTAACTTATAGAAAGGAACTGAGGCAAGGTAAGCCTTTTGTCTTATGTGTGCATAGACAACCTTAAGGCATATTTCATTCATAGTCGGAGTTTAGGGGGTGAACTTGCTGACACATTGTCTCACCCCGTCGTGGGCTAACATTTTTAGGTCCTTAGATGGTCGTTCCTCCTAAGCGCTTCGGTCAGCTGAAGAAGGTCACCGAACAGATCTCTCAGATTCCCCTCCCTAGGAGCCAAGGAGCCTGGGTCTACGAACTCGTGAGATCTATTGTCTGGGTTGATGCGGGTCTATCTTAGTGGGTACCCAATCAATTCAGATTGTGGTATCGTTACGGGCAAGATGGACCTAAAGAAGGTCCTTTACCGGATTCTGAGATTGTTATGTCGGTGCTAGAGATCGCCTTTGGCAAGGGTATAGCTGACCCTCTTGGTGGTTCAGTGGTAGACCCTAGTTCCCCGGAGCCAGAGACCCTGGAGCCTTCGGTTGAGGATTCGAACGCTTAGCGGACTTGTAGCCCTTTTGTTTTTGGTAGACTTGTGAATATAGACTAATGTTGTAAATGACTTAGTCTGCTATGTATATAAGTGTGTTGTGGTTTTCAAAATTGTGGCCCTACTTTTCTATCCCATCTTGGTGTTGTCTAGGGATTTATTTATACGCTTCTTGGGACGTCGCAATTTAATCGACCATCGAGGGATGGGCATGCGCTAGAGGATCGGGGCGTGACAAGTGTTCCTAATGTTATGTCTATAGTTCAACCCAATGTGCCTATACCCAATGCTATCAACAATCAAGGAACAATATCGTTTTGGCTAGGGGGCAGGAGCCATAACCTTTTGCTAGGAGGCAGGACCAATCTTTTCAACCAGCATTGCCAAATGCTAATCCACAAATACCCAATCAGGATTTTCATACATCCTAACTTGTAGCTGAGTAATCCCTTAGCCAACCAGAATATACCTTAAGTATATTAAGATTCACAACAGCTAGTATACTAGGTAGGGGTGGTCAATTCTCGATTCGGTCCAATTCCAAGGTGGAACTGGGAATCGAACTGAGAGAATCGATTCCCAAAATCGGGAACCATGGACCAAACCATTCGGTCCTAAGATTAGGAACCAGGCTGGACTGTCAGTTTCGATCCGGTCCGATATCGAGCACTCTTTTTTTTTTCACTTAAGAGTGGCCATGCTTTGGGCCAATCAATCCAATTCGGCTCCTAGATAGTCAAAAAAACTAATCACACATGTTCCCACATGCAAAAAATTTAAACTCTACTTGTGTGAACATCAATCACACTTCAAGTATTTCACACTCAATCTTAATCAGAAAGGCTATGAATAATGTGGTTAAAGGTTGTGCTCTTTAAGTATTTGGTCGATGTGGGACTCTTGGAGGCTAGGAATGCCTTGTGTTTTGCAAGTGAGGGGAGCAAGAGAGAAAAGGAGTGAGCATGAGGAATGAAGGTCTCTTGGAGCCTTAGTCCCACATCAGGTGTAAGAAGAAACTAACAAGTAGGCTTTCTCTTTAAATAAAGAGGAACAAGAAGAGTTTTGGTGGTCTTTTGGCCATAGTGAGGTTATTACCTCAATTGCAATTCCGATTGCAACAAGTTTTGTATATAATATATAATAAATATATATTATATATATATAAATTTTATATATATTAAATTCGGTCCAATCCGGTTCGGTTCCCACCTTGGAACTGGGAACAAGACCGCCGACCATAGGAACGGCCCAAAACCGGCCAGTCCAGTCAACTTCGAGTGGTTCCTAGTCCAAGCGGTTCCCGTTGCACACCCCTAATACTAGGTTCCATAGCAACCTATATACCAAACTCCACAGCCACCCGTGTATTAGGTTGCACATCAACCTGTATATCAAGCTTCGCAGTGACCTATGTATCAAGCCCCTTAGCATATGTCATACCAACCTCCTCAGCAGCACATGAACTTGATGTTGTACCCTAACTATGGCACCCAACAGCTAGCAGGATTATTGTAACATCCTTGATTTCGACTCCTATTTTGGCCCCAACTAGTAGGCCAAAGCCTGGTATGTCAAAGCTGAGACTTGGCCATAAGCTGACTTGAAGGCCATTCATGAGTCAATTGGCCGTTCAAGGATTGGTAACCCAAGGTCCACTTATAGAGTAACCTTTCCATCATAAGGATCAGTTGTGGGACGATCACGTACTATCATGGATCGGTGGATAGTCATGGTTCGATTCCACCTAGTTCATTCGCCGGTTGCAAGTGATTCCGCCCAGCCATTATACTAGTTGTGGCCAACCATGAATCGATCCAATGCAACCATGAGTTGAGATGGATTGTTTGATCTCACGCGCTTACATGACAACCGATAATCGACCATGGATTGAATAAATTCAACATGGTTCAATTTCGGACTGACCAAGACTTGTGATGCAGAACCTTAGACTAGTCATAGGATCGGCTACACAACTGGTCAATTGGCCGAAGGATTGACCACAGGACTGGCCAAGTAGAACTGACCCATGAGCTAGCCCATGAACTGTTTAAAGGATCGACCGACTGGGCCAGGACCTAGCTAGTAAACCCAAATGTGATCCATTTCTTGATAAAGGGGATTTCGAACTCGTTTTGGCCAATCAAGCTGGGTTGCATCTAGCTTTGTTTGGGCATGGCTTAGGCATGAACCTCGGGCCAAATAAGTTGTCGATCGCGATCAAACTCGATTAATCCCTACCCAATGACAAGGCCTTCAAAACTTAGATATTTTCCTAAGGTGCATTCAATGCCTTGGGCTTGTAGTTAAATAGTGCACATTGACTAAGGGTGGACACTTGGCATGAAAGGCTCTTGCCTTGGAAGACAAATTTGAAACTTAGACTTTGGTTCATTAATGAGGAGACACCTAGGCCTGGGATTAGCCAAATCCTCCTAGAAATGAGTATAAACAAGTGTGGGCAAGTGTGAACGCAATAAATGAAGATAATGAATGTAGAGGCTTATGTGTCCCTATAGCCTAGCCTAGTTATAGCCCTAAACAAAGTAGGAGATCTTGGAGGCCAAGAAATGGACTACACATCCATTGGAAGAAAGAGCAAGCAAGTCAAACCTTCTTAGACAAGAAAAGAACACATTAATTACAGTTGACTTCTAGTTATTCAATGTCGCGATGAACTGTCCATGCTAACCTAGGACCTAGTTTGAAACTTTGGAGATAAGGATGCTCGACAATTAATGCTTCTTGACCAACTGGGATGCTGTGGCATCCTAGAATTTCATGACAACCTCTAGATGTGCTATGAACCATGAATAGGTGATGGAAGCACCATCAAATTATATTGTAGCCATTTGACCCATGATTTGCAATAAGATTAAGGCTGAGCTTTTAATGGATAATAAATTGATAGGAAATTTCTATTCCTGGCCATGTGTTTTATAAGTTGGAATTTATTGTTTATGTTGCAAGATTTATGGCCCTAGAAATTTCAATTAGGTATTTATATAAGTGGGGATTTAGAATAGATTATTAAAAGAAGGAGGGGGCTAAAATTTTAAGCCCAAAGACCAGCCCCACCGTTCGGCCACTAAGGCCTGGCACGCAAAGCCCAAAGGGAAGGGGCTGCCGTCGACCGAAGGGGGAGAGGCCCGGCCCAAGGATGGCCCATCAACCAACATGAAATTAAACAAGTAGCAAGAGGAGCTTGCCAAGTGTTAGTCCATTGTAGCCAAGTGTAAGAAGCCATGCAAAATCAAATGATTGCAAATGATGAAGGGGAAAGAAAAGAGGAGGGGCGGATTGATGAGGGGGTTTTGATTGAGAGAGAGAGAGAGAGAGAGCGGTGAGTGTGAGAGAAGGAGAGGAAGAGAGAAAGAGAGAAAAAAAAAGAGAAAGGAATAAGGAAGCCCGTCACCGCTGTCGAGTCGCCTAGTCCCACCGTCGAGCCGCCTTGCCCCGCCGTTTGCTTGCTGTGTTTTGCTTGGATTAGAGGCAAGTAGAGTCCATTGATCTACCCTTTGCTTGTTGTGGTTGTGATGTTGAATGCTGGAAATGCTTGAGCTATGATGTTGAATGCTGGAAACTCGAATGAATGGTGGTAGTGTTCCAAGTGAGTTGTTGCATGTAGAAACAGTCCGACCTTTGGTGATTTCGTGAGCTGCATGCAAAGTTCTAGTTGAAATCTCACTTCGACTTCTTGATGAAAGTTGTATAGGACTTCTTGGAGAGTAAAATATCAAAATTTGAGATAAAATAAACAAGTATAGGTCGGTGAAACCATTTTTATTTGAAGAAAGTAGATCTGGAAACCGTTATGCTGACCTAGTGCGATTCTGTGAATTTTATAAAATTATTTGAAATTTGATCTTGTGTCCTTGATGAAATTTGTAGAAGACATCATGAGGAGTAACATACTAAAATTTGAGAATAAAAGGACAAGTATTGTTCGGGAAAAATGATTTTTATTTGAAAAGGATGAATCTAGACTGTGACCCAAGAGTTAGGGAGAGTTATAAAAATTATAGATTTTAATCCAAAAGGAATTAGACTTCGATTTCTCCATGATAATTTTACCTCTAGATCTCATCTGTAACATATTAAAATATCAGAATTCTTGGAGTTCATTTAAGGGCTTAATCGAAATTAGTTCCGAAACTGTGCAAAAGTGGTGCTGAAATTTATTTTGCTGTGATGTATGGATCTATGTGATTGATGTGAAACTTTCTTGACATGGTGTTCTGCACGAAATATCTTCCTCTGGATCTTGTTTATATTATGTAAAATTTTCTGAATTTATTGAGATCAATTACTAAATTTCCAAGAGTTTTTACTAAAGAGGGGCAATCTGTTTTACCCGAAAATTGGCTCTATTTTCAAAAACCAATGAACCGCTTTATGAAATGTGATATCGTGGGTGTTATGTGTACTGCATATATGGTGACATTTGACATATTACATGACATCAAAAATCTGGTTTAGACCTTTGATATTGTTGCATAAAATGCCATGTTGAAAATGAGACATATATGTGAATATATATTGTGATAATAATGATACCGTCAGAGGTGTGAGCTGACAATGCCCTGGGAGTGTCGGGATGCCCGGAGGTTTGTGCCGGATGCCTGGAGGTTTGTGCTGGAGGTCCTCGGGAGTTTCGAGATGCCTGGTGGTATACGGTACGTAATGTCCAGGGGGAATGCCTGGTGGTATGGCGGTACGTAATTTCGGAATCCTTGGAGGTTTGTGCCGGGGGGATTCCTCGTGATGCTAGTTGGGATGCGAGATGTCCAGAGGTTTGTGCCGGATGCCCGGAGGTTTATGCCGGAGGCTCCTCGCGATGCTAGGTTGGGTGCGAGCGGTAAATTAAGGGATGCAAACATTGGTCCCTGGATGAAAAATGATGAGATCCTATTGAAAGATAAAATGGGAAATTGAATCATGCACATGGGTGTGTGCATATGGCATGATGCATGATCTGCTTATGAAAGTAAATTAATGCTATTTGATATTGAGAAAGCGATCAATGAAGGCTTGAATGGATCTCATGGGGATGTATACATGATGGCATGAATGATATGAATCATGAGTCACAGATTATTCCTGAGGCAAATGCTTGGAAACTGCAGGAAAGTTATGGTGCGAGCTGGAAGTGCTCATCCATCGAGGGCTGAAGCCTCTACTGCAAGGGCTGAACGCCGAATGGAAGACATCCTGCAGGCATTGGTCAATATTGGAAATTTGATGGAAAGACAAGCGCAGCTACAACCCGGAGTAAAACGTCGCCCTCAAGGACTGGTGGAACAATTTCTGAAGCTAAAGCCACCTAAGTTTAGTGGAATGGGAAGTCCTGAGGAGGCGGAACATTGGATTGATGGGATAGAACAGATTTTCCGGTTGTTGGATTGGAGTGATGCTGAGAAAATAGTTTTGGTAGAGTACCGGCTGGAGGGAAATGCAAAGTTTTGGTGGAGAGCTTCAAGTGATACGATCTTTCCACTAGGTACTGATATAAAACTGGGATGAGTTTGTTAGAGCTTTCAATAGAAAGCATTTCTCTGATTGTGCTAAGGATAAGAAGATCACTAAGTTTGTTCAGTTGGAATAAAGGGAGCTGACAGTAGATCAGTATGAGGCGAAATTTTCTGAATTATTTAGGTATGCTCCCAGGCTGATTGAGGATCATGAGGAACAAGCTAAGAGATTCCTGAAAGGGCTGAGAACTGATATTAGGAAACAACTGGTGCCTTTGAATATAAGAGATCATAATGAGATTTATGAAAGGGCACAGTTAGTAGAGCAGGAACTGGTGAGAGAGCGATCAGAGTCTAAGAGACAGTTGACCTTTAGTGATATCAGAAGGGGTAAGAGACCCTATCCTGGTCAAGGTCCGACTTGGGATGCTAAGAAAAAAAGTAATTTTGGAAATTTTGGAAGAGCTAGAGATGGCCTGAATTTAGGGAAAGCACCCTATTAGCATGATGTTTGTCGAAGGTGTGATGGGCAGCATAGCCCAGGACCTTGCAATGGACGGTCGAAATGCTATGGTTATGGACGAATAGGTCACCTCAAGAAAGACTGTCCACAAGAGAGGTCGCAACTGAGTGTTGGCTCAGTGCGACAGGTACAGCAAAGTGCTGTTAGACCAAACCTACCAAGGAATCCTCAGAGGCCACCAGTAGAAGGAAGGGTGTATGCGGTCACCCAAGAGGAAGTGGAAGCTTCTAAAAATGTTATATCAGGTACGATTTTCATGAATGGCAAGAAGGCATTTGCATTGTTTGACACGAGTGCTACGCATTCATTTATATCTTAAAGATATAAGCAATTGAGTGAAATAGAAACTATGCCTCTTGAGATGCATCTTTGTGTTTCCACACCTTTAAAGAATATGGTGTTATCTACAATGATGTGTGCAAAATGTAAGATAACTATAGAAGGACGGGATATGGAAATAGACCTAGTTGTGATGGCTATGTATGACTTTGATGTTATCCTAGAAATGGACTGGCTCCATAAGCATAGGGCTAAGGTGGATTGCTATAGGAAAGTGATCCGGTTCATGTTACCTGATCAGTTTAGTTTCAAATCTTTTGGAGGACAAGAAAACTCCTTTATAGCCATTATCTCAATGGTAGAAGCTCATGAACTACTTGACGAAGGATGTTAAGGATACCTAGTAATATTAAGAGATCTTACTAAGAAAGAGGCTGAAATCGGTGAGATTCGAATAGTCAGGGAATTTCAGGATGTGTTTCCTGAGGAGCTGCCTAGATAACCACCAGAGCGAGAGATTGAGTTTGAGATTGAACTAATGCCTGGAATAGGACCAATATCGAAAGCCCTGTATAGAATGGCCTTAGTAGAGTTGAAGGAGTTGAAGGTGCAACTATAAGAGTTTCTTGATAAGGGATTTATTAGGCCAAGTGCTTCACCTTGAGGTGCACCAGTTCTATTTGTGAAAAAGAAAGACGGGTCAATGCGTCTATGTATTGACTATAGATAGCTAAACCAAGTGACTGTAAAGAATAAGTATCATTTGCCTAGAATTGATGATTTATTTGATCAGTTGCAAGGAAGTTCAGTCTTTTCTAAAATTGACTTAAGGTCAGGATACCATCAATTAAGGATAAAGAAAGAAGACATTCCTAAGATTGCATTTAGGACTCGTTATGGACATTATGAGTTCCTAATTATGCCTTTTGGATTAACGAATGCACCAGCCGCATTCATGGATTTAATGAATAGGATATTTAAACCTTATCTGGATCAGTTTGTAATTGTCTTCATTGATGATATCCCGATATATTCTAAAGGACCTAAAGAGCTTGAATGACACCTAAGGATAATTGCAAACATTAAGAGATCATGAGTTATACGCCAAATTCAGTAAGTGTGAATTTTGGCTAGACTAGATAATATTTTTAGGACACTTGGTGTCGGGAAATGGAATTGTAATGGACCCTGCAAAAGTTGAGATGGTAGTGAATTGGCCGATTGAGATGGTAGTGAATTGGCTGAGACCGACATTGGCTGGCTGTTATAGGAGGTTTATCAAAGGATTTTCACATTTGGCAGGCCCTTTAACGAAATTGACCCGAAAGAATGTAAGATTTGAATGGAGTGGAGAATGTGAAAGAAGTTTTCATGAACTTAAAAGAAAGTTGACTACAGCTCTAATTCTAACTATACCATTTGGACCTGATGGATTCACAGTGTATAGTGATGCATCTCATAAAGGACTGGCATGTGTTTTGATGTAGCATGGCAAGGTTATAGCTTATGCATCGAGGCAGTTAAAACCTCTTGAGTTAAATTACCCAACCCATGATTTGGAATTGGCGGCTATAGTATTTGCTTTGAAAATATTGAGACATTATCTGTATGGAGAGAAGTTTGAAATCTATACGGATCATAGGAGTTTGAAGTATCTGTTTTCGCAAAAAGAGTTGAACATGAGACAGAGAAGGTAGATGGAGTTATTAAAAGATTATGATTGTGAAATACGATACCACCCAAGAAAGGCAAATAAGGTGGCAGATGCCCTTAGTCGAAAGTCGGCTATGGACGTGGCTAGTCTAAGAATAACATAGTGGAATTTGTTAAAGTCAATTGTGGATTCAGACTTCAAGTTGGAAATAAACCACCTTACTAGTATGCTCACTGCATTAAGGATTGAGCCTGAAATCATTCAAAAAGTTAAGATTTTACAAAAATTTGACCAAGAGATTTTGAAGATACGAGATGCTGTGCCTTTAGGGAAAAGACCAGAGTTTCAAGTTTTTGAAGATGGAGTAGTAAGATGCCAAGGACAGCTCTGTGTTCCTGATAATGAAGAAGTGAGAAGGGAGATCCTATCAAAAGCTCATAAGAGTAAATATAGTGTTCATCCGGGGAGTACAAAAATGTATAGAAATTTACGCCAGCAATTTTGGTGGAATGGCATGAAGAAGGATGTAGCTAAACATGTTTCTCAATGTTTAACATGCCAGCAAGTGAAAGCGGAACACCGCAAACCCGCATGACTATTGAGACCATTGGATGTGCCAGAATGGAAATGGGAGCATGTAACGATGGACTTTGTGCAAGGACTGCAAAGGACATCAAATGGTCACGACTCTATTTGGGTAATAGTAGATCGTTTGACTAAGTCTACTCATTTTCTAGCAGTCCGCGTAGACTATTCGATGGATAAACTTGCCGAGATATATGTGAGCCAAGTGATATGCTTACATGGTATTCCTGTAATGATCACATCGGATTGAGACTCTAAGTTTACTTCGAATTTTTGGCGGAGTCTCCAAAATGCTTTAGGGACAAAGCTTCAATTTAGTACTGTTTTTCATCCTCAAACAGATGGACAAACGGAAAGAGTGATCCAAACTTTGGAAGATATGTTGAGAGCTTGTATTATTGATTTTAAGGGAAGTTGGGATGAAAAATTGCACTTGATAGAGTTTGCCTATAATAATAGCTTTCAGAAAAGTATAGGCATGGGTCTGTTTGAAGCATTATATGGAAGAAGGTGCAGAACTCCTGTTTGTTGGAATGAAGTTGGTGAAAGGAGTTTGACGGGACCTGAGTTGGTACAAATTACTACTGAGGCTGTGGAGGTAATAAGGAAAAGACTTAGAACAGGCCAGAGTAGGCAGAAAGACTACTCAGATAAGTGTAGGAGACCTTTAGAGTTTGATGTGAGAGATCATGTATTCCTTAAAGTATCCCCTATGAAAGGAATACCCCGATTTGGAATGAAGGGTAAGCTGAGCCCTAGATTTGTTGGACCTTTTGAGATACTTGAAAGAATAGGAGATGTAGCTTATCGTTTGGCATTGCCTCCAAAATTAGGAAAGTTGCATGATGTGTTCCATGTATCGATGCTGAGAAAGTATCAGCCGGATCCTGGTCACATACTCGATCATGAAGCCATCAAAATGGATGAGAAAGTGAGGTACATTGAAGAGCCTGTGCAAGTACTAGATCGAAATGAGCAAATTCTTAGGACCAAGAAAATTCCATTGGTTAAGATATTATGGAAACATCATGATGTGGAGGAAGCCACATTGGAGAGTGAAAATGAGATGAGGGAAATGTACCCTCACTTGTTTCAAGAGACATATGAAATGTCTAATTTCGAGGACAAAATTCTTTAAGTAGGGGAGAATTGTCGCATCCTAGAATTTCATGACAACCTCTAGATGTGCTATGAACCATGAATAGGTGATGGAAGCACCATCAAATTATATTGTAGCCATTTGACCCATGATTTGCAATAAGATTAAGGCCGAGCTTTTAATGGATAATAAATTGATAGGAAAATTCTATTCCTAGCCATGTGTTTTATAAGTTGTAATTTATTGATTTATGTTGCAAGATTTATGGCCCTAGAAATTTCAATTAGGTATTTATATAAGTGGGGATTTAGAATAGATTATTAAAAGAAGGAGTGGGCCAAAATTTTAAGCCCAAAGACCAGCCCCACCGTTCGGCCACTAAGGCCTGGCCCGCGAATTTCAAAGGGAGGGGGCTGCCGTAGACCGAATGGGGAGAGGCCCAGCCCAAGGATGGCCCATCAACCTGCATGAAATTAAACAAGTGGCAAGAGGAGCTTGCCAAGTGTTAGTCCATTGTAGCCAAGTGTAAGAAGCCATGCAAAATCAAATGATTGCAAATGATGAAGGGGAAAGAAAAGAGGAGGGGCGCATTGATGAGGGGGTTTCGATCGAGAGAGAGAGAGAGAGAGAGAGAGAGAGAGAGAGAGCTGTTGTGCAAGAGAAGGAGATGAAGAGAGAAAGAGAGAAAGAGAGAAAGGAAGAAGGAAGCCCGTCGCCGCCGTCGAGCCGCCTTGCCCAGCCGTTTGCTTGCTGTGTTTTGCTTGGATTAGAGGTAAGTAGAGTCCATTGATTTACCCTTTGCTTGCTGTGGATGTGATGTTGAATGCTGGAAATTCTTGA